>PVIH01002779.1:0-177985 GCA_004025045.1 Sigmodon hispidus | reverse complement strand
AGGGTGTCTCTGCAGGTGTGCAGGGTTTCTTTGCAGGTGTGCAGGGTGTCTCTTCAGGTGTGCAGGATGTCTCTGCAGGTGTGCATGGTGTCTCTGCAGGTGTGCAGGGTGTCTCTGCAGGTGTGCAGGGTGTCTCTGCAGGTGTGCAGGATGTCTCTGCAGGTGTGCAGGGTTTCTCTGCAGGTATGCATGGTGTCTCTGCAGGTGTGCAGGGTTTCTTTGCAGGTGTGCAGGGTGATGGGGCTCAGGACAAAGCCTTGAGGCCTCATTGTCCCTGTCAGGTCTCCTTGTTTTCTGTTGCCTGTTTAGCCAGGACTGATGATTTGCTATGGGTGCTGTCTGGGCAGGTGGACGGATGGTCAGTGGCATCCTGTGGGTGCTGTCTGGGCAGGTGGACGGATGGTCAGTGGCATCCTGTGGGTGCTGTCTGGGCAGGTGGACGGGTGGTCAGTGGCATCCTGTGGGTGCTGTCTGGGCAGGTGGACGGGTGGTCAGTGGCATCCTGTGGGTGCTGTCTGGGCAGGTGGACGGATGGTCCCTGCTAAGCACACCTCTTCCTTCTACCATGTGTCCAGACAAAGGTCTCCAAGAGGCAGTTAGTTCACCCTGGGTAAGAACTACAGGTTGGGGCTGGGACATGGCTTTGTGGTTAAGAGCACATGATCCTCCTGCAGAGGATCCAGCACCCACATGACAGCTCACAACATCTATAACTCCAGGTCCAGGGCTCCAAGCACATATATGGTGCACATAGGTGCACATACATGCAGACAAAACACTCACACATAAAATAAAAATGAATTACACATACAGAATATGGACGAAAAACTATGAAGTGTGATCCAAGAGAGAGACAGAGACTGGGAGAAAACCCAGAACACAGGCCTCATATGTCAAAGAGGCTTGAAAGCAAAGAAAGACTAGATGTGGTTGCCCACACTTTTAATCCCAGCACCCAGAGACAGAGGAACATGGATCTCTCTGAGTTTGAGACCAGCCTGGTCTACATGGTGATTTCTGTGACAGCCAGGGCTACAGAGAGAAACCCTGCCTCAAAAACAAGACAAAACAGGAGGAGGAGGAGGAGGAGGAGGAGGAGGAAGAAGCTGCTTGTCAAGTGCTGCCTGGAGTAGTGAGGCAAGGTTAGGGTCAGCAATAGCCACTGGCTTTGGGGACATTATGATCCCAGGTGACCCTGAGAATGGCTGAGTCCAGGAAGGGACACCCTTTGTGGACTCTTGAGGGAGAGTCAAGACCCTGGGGGAGGGTAGCCCCCAAGACTGTTGGCAGCTCCTGACATCACATTTGTATTGAGGGGTGACACGTGAGGCGTGGTATGCTCAGGAGATGGCTGTGTGACATTGTATTTCTTCTCCTAGCCTCTCCCAGGTTCCTGCCTGGCAATGCTGGCATTTAGGGAGGGAAGAGGTTGGCATCTTGGGGTTCTGAATGAAAAGTAGAGAGGTCTGGGCGAGTGGACGAAAGCCCATCATTGGGCTGTCGGAGGCTGCCCAGGTGTATGGGGGTGGCTGGGATCTGTCTCCTGTGGTCGGTCCATGGCCTGCTGCTTCTCAGCCTTGGGCAGACTGGCGGCAGACCTGACTCTCTCTCATTGCTGCCCTGTCTCTCTCACCCTGTGTCTCCCTGCAGAAAGCGGGCGGCGGCCTGCGCCAGTGGAAGCGTGTCTATGCTGTGTTGCGGGCACGCTCGCTCTCGTTGAGCAAGGAGCGGAGGGAGCCCGGGCCGGCGGCTGCGGGGGCTGCGGCGGCCGGCGCAGGTGAGGACGAGGCGGCGCCCGTCTGCATCGGCTCCTGCCTGGTGGACATCTCCTACAGCGAGACCAAGAGGAGGCACGTGTTCCGGCTGACCACCGCTGACTTCTGTGAATATCTCTTTCAGGCTGAGGATCGGGATGACATGCTGGGCTGGATCAGAGCGATCCGGGAGAACAGCAGGGCCGAGGGCGAGGTGAGGCCCTGGGCTTGTGCCCAGCGGGCCATCAGGGCAAAGCTGCTGTGACCTGGGGTGGCCACTCTGAGCCTCATTCCCGTTCCTAGAAAATAGAGTTATTGAGGGTCCACCCTGGGACTGCCTGCCTGGGGTTGGGTGTGAGGACAGCCACATCCACAGTGGCTGCAGGGCAGCTGGCATCCCCAGGGCCCAGTGACCAGCAGACACAATAACAACTGCAGTAATAACAGTAATTACCGTCATTGTTGGGACTGCCTTGGGCAAGCTGTGGCCCAGAGAGGTCAGCTCCAGGCCAGTCATATCTTCTAGCAGGACAGGGTGGACGATCTCCATGGGACAGGTTACAGAATGAGCTGTCCTGCCCTGAATGTACTAAGTTGGGGGCCAGTCACACTGGCTTAACCAGACACTTAGCCTTTGGCAGTAGGTGAGCAGGACTTAGGCCATGGAAACAGCTTAAATAAATAAATAATAAGTAAATAAGTAAATAAATAAATAAATAAATGGCATCTCTCTTTGGAATTGCTGATGTCTCCTCTTGGCCTGATCTACCTGTGAGGACAGTGTAGTCCTTGTGTTCACCAGGGATGATGTGTCCAGGCTCTGCCCAGGTGGCACCTGGATAGCTCTCTTTATAAGGAGAAGCCCTTTCCTGACAGTCCTGAGGAGCCTGGGTCCTCTGTTCTGGAGCCTGGCCAAGATTTCTCCTTAGTTACTATAGTAACCACTTGTCCAGGTTGTGCCCTTCCAGGCTGACAGGCCAAGAGGAACGTGGCACAGTTGTGCACCCATCCCGGAGGGCTGCTTTGTCTAGCCCCATTATGCTTACTGCTAAGGAGGCTGAGGCTCAGAGATGTTAGCTGGCTTACTCAGATCACACAGCTGCTCAGGGAGTCCAGTCCTGGCCTTTGTCCATCCAGGGTCCATGCTGTCCACCTGGTGGACAGAGGCAAGGCTGAGGCAGGGGCCAGGGAGGAGCCCAGCTGGAGGTGGTCTGTGGATACTGACGGGGCTTCTCTGTCCTCCCTGCTTCAGGACCCCGGCTGTGCCAACCAAGCTCTGATCAGCAAGAAGCTTAATGATTACCGAAAAGTGAGGTGAGGCCTGTGGTGGGAAGGGAAATCCTATAGGGCTGGGGGTTTGCAGGCAGAGATCTCGTAAGTCCTCAGAGGCCTGGAAAAACTGTCTCTAGCTGGAAGGGATGGAGGCCGGTGAGAATGGCATGCTGGGTCACCCAGATGAAGACACCCACTCCCTTTTTTCTTCTGCAGCCATAGCTCTGGGCCCAAGGCCGATTCCTCCCCTAAAGGCTCTCGGGGCCTGGGAGGCCTCAAGTCTGAATTCCTCAAGCAGACTGCAGTCCGCGGCCTCAGGACTCAGGACCAGCCTTCAGGAAGCAAGGGTAGGAGGGCTGGGTGCGCTGTGTGTGCTCGTGCTGGACAGTGTGTGTCCAGGGTCATCTCACATGTCCACCCTTCGTGTGAGCCTACGAGAGACTGGAGCCTCAAGATTTCAGGGCTGGAAGTTTCTGGATCATGATTGCTTTTTACATTCTTGTTGGATGGTCCTCTGGACTCTGCCTGTGTCCTTTGGAAATGGCAGAGTTATTCTGCAGGTGGCATCCATCTTTATCCTCTGGGCTATTAGGAAGCACTTCTTGGGCTGGAGAGATGGCTCAGTGCTAAGAGCACTTTCTGCCCCTTCAGAGGGTCTGAGTTGGGTTCCCAGAGCTCACAGCTACCTGTAGCTCCAGCTTCAGGAGATCTGATACCTCTAACATCTGTGGGCACCTACGTTAATGCACCCCCTCCACAACCCCCCCATATATATATTTAATGTTAGCCATGATAATGTGTTTTTGTAATTTTTTTTTCTGGTTTTCCAAGGCAGGGTTTTTCTGTGTAACAGTCTTAGCTGCTTCTGTTCCAGAACTTACTTTGTGGAACAGAGTGGTCTCAGTCTCACAGAGAATTTTTTTTTAATATATTTGTTTTATGTAAATTGGTGTTCTGCCTGCATATATAACTGTGTAAGGGTATCAGACCTTGGAATTATAGACAGTTGTTAGCTGCCATGTGGTTGCTGGGAATTGAGATCAGGTCCTCTGGAAGAACAGTCCGTGCTCTTAACCGCTGAACCATCTCTCCAGCCCCAAGAATTTTTTTTTTTTTTTTTTAATTTTAAAAACTTTTCCTCTTTTAAAGAAAGCATTTTTTTTTTTTTTTTTTTTTTTTTGGTCATGCCAAAATGTGCAACACACTGCACTTCACAGGTTGGTCCTTGAGGTCACCAACGACCTTTGTAGGGTCATGGTCCCTTCCTGGGGGCTAAGCACCTCATCTTTTAAACCTTCTCTCACTGGGTGTTATTTTCAGCCTCCGCAGTTCTTTGATGAAGTCCCTGTGTCCTTGTGTGTGGATGTGGCATTGAATGTGTGGGACCCTCTGGGCTCCTCCGCTGATCCCAGCTCTCTTTGTCACTGTTCATCCCAGAAGACAGTGCTGCGGCCCCCAAAACCCCCTGGGGTATCCACATTATCAAGAAGAACAAGAAGGCTGCCCCCAGGGCATTTGGGATCCGGTTGGAGGAGTGCCAGCCTGCCACTGAGAACCAGGTGGGTCCCTGTTGTGCTTGAAGCAGGCAGTTTCTGGAAGGTCAAGCCAGGGAACCAGAGCTGTAGGAATGTGGACTAGTCTAGTCTTCAAATGCACAGCCTGGTGACCAACCCAGAGAGGGATCCCCGAGTCCTGCAGAGGGTCCTAGTGACCTGAGGGCCAGCCTTCTAGGTCAGTGGTGAAATACTCTCGTTAGTTGTGGCCCTTAGAAGGGAGACAGTGAGCATCTCCCCGGTGTCCCTACAGCAGCTCTGGCCTGCTGCCCTCCCCACATCCTCCTCTTCCTCCAACTTCCAGCCATGTCCCTAATCCTCTCCTCTGTCTGTGCCTCCAGCGTGTCCCCCTGATCGTGGCTGCCTGTTGTCGTATTGTAGAGGCACGGGGGCTAGAATCCACCGGCATTTACCGGGTACCTGGCAATAACGCGGTGGTGTCTAGCCTGCAGGAGCAGCTCAACCGTGGGCCCAGTGACATCAACCTGCAGGATGAGGTGGGTGTGGCCCAGCCATCAGCTGGCCCTAGTGGGCATCTCCCCAAGGATGGCCCCAAAAGAAATGTAGCCCTGGGCTGATGGCTACTGAGACACAGGCAGATGTTTTGACTGTGTCTTGTTTTTTCCAGAGAGGGTCTTCTGTGTAGCACAGGCTGATCTTTGTGTTTCTATCTTTCCAGTGCCACCAGCAGGGCAGCTGTCCTCCTGGCTGGGTAACAATTTTACATGAGCACTTAGGACGGCCAAGTTCACTCAGTTAAAGTCAAATATGGGCAGAGGGAGGCTGACACTTGCTGGGAATTAAACTTCCAAGAAAGTCAGCTAGTGAGCGAGCATTTTGGCTTCCTGCTGTTGGCATCCCTGTCACACACACACACACACACACACACACACACACACACACACATACCCGGCAGTCCTTTAGCACCAGGCTACACAAAAATGGGATGCTGGCTGCAGTCTGTGGGCCACTGAGGCCCACAGAGCCCTGGCCTGGAGGGAGGGAGTGTGCTCTGCTCTTAGGGTAGCCAGCCACCAAGGCCACAGCCTGGAAACGGGGGCTGAAGCTTAGGACAGCCTGTGGAAGCGGTGATACCACCCCACAGAGCTGGCAGTTCTCAGATGGTTCCTAGCGTCTGGAGGTTCCCAGAAGGGCTTTGTGGGACCACACACAGGTCAAGACCCTTCCTTTACCAGGACAAGGCTCTGTTTTGCTCCGATGTTACCTTGGATTTTTTTCACATCTATTTATTCATTTGTTGAGGGTCCACATGCACTATGTATGCTGCAGCACATGTGTACAGGTCAGAGGACAGACAGACAACCTGTGAGGGTCGGTTCTCTCCTTCTGTCGTGCATCCCAGGGATTGGACGTGGGTCATCAGGCTCAGCAGCCAATGTCTTTGCTCTCTTACTGGCCCACCTTGGATGATCCTCCTCCTGAGATTGGATTTTGCTATAGGAACTCCAGTGAAGAAGGCATTGGGTGGAGGTCATGACTCTGGCCAGTGAGCACCATAGACCCTCCAACAGAGGATCTGTGTCTTTGGAGATGGGAAAAGCAAACTCGGTGTGACATCAAGGGTGATCTGCCATTAAGGGCTTGTATATAAGAGAAGGGGGAGGCCGTGGAGGCCGGAGCAGGGGTCGCCCCAGCAAGGAATAACAGCATTGCTCAAAGCTCATGGAAAGGTTTGAGGGTTGAACAAAAAGTGGATACACCTTCTGTGTTTGGGCTGGGGATGGTAAGGCCCAGGTCACGTGATGGACTCCTGGAGTCTTTGACCTTGAGCCAGTGGACAGTGGGGAGGAAGCTCTTTGGTAGTTCTCACACTGAGGAAGCGCAGACAGGAGTATGAGAGGGATGCTGAGGCTCAGGGACAGCTGTGAGTGCAGAGACAGAAGAGTAGAGGAAGCCCTGAGGTGTTGGAGTCACTGAGGGTCAGTGTTACAGCAGGCCCTGGGTAAGTAGAGGCAGAGAGAGGGAGGGAGGAGGGGCAGAGAGATCAGAAGGCAGAGCCTGAGGAGAGGCTGACATGGGGATGAGTAAGATCGTGGCCCCTTGGGATTTGGGTGATGATATGTCACCTGAATGGGTTGACAGTATCCTCGGGCCCTGACTAAGGGAGTCATGTGACAATCTGGAACCAAGGGACTGGTCTGGGAAAAGGCGGCCTGACACCAGCTTGGAAGGGCAGAAGGACAGGGCTCTTAGGAAGTTGCGGGGGGGGGGGGGGACACAGACACTCACCAGAGACTAGAGGCTGAGCTCAGAGGTCTTAGGTTTGGCAGCTAGAAGACGAGAGGCGCCCAGCCCTCAGGGCAGGGAGCAGGTGAGGGATGGAGAAGAGCCTGTAATGTAGGAGCTAATCCACTGGGTCAGCCTGAAGTGAAGCTCTAGCTCACCTTAGCCAGGGAGAATAAGGACCTGAGTTGGAGGGATGGCTGGCCTGACCCAGGGAGGAGCAGGCAGGAGAGTGTGACTGCGCAGTATGGTAGCAGACGTCACTCACGCTGGATACTTGGGGTGTGTGGGAAGTCGGGGCTCTGTATGGAGCTGGTGGAGAGTGATGCTGGAGACTACCTGGCCCTAAGCTGAGGCTTTTTGTGATAAGAGTACGTAGGATCGTAGGATCTGTCTTCTGATCCTATGTAGACTTGCTTTCTAGGTGGTTCCCAGTAGGGCAGCTAAGCCTAGTTCCTAGTACAGCATGTAGGGTGTTGGTGCCCCCTGGTGGGTAGAGTGACGTGGTGTTTCCTTCTCTTAGAGTGGTTTCTCTACCCTCAGTGGCCATTTGGGACAAATTATGTTGTGTGTGATTTTGTATTGTACTGGAGGACATTCAGCACCATCTCTGGCCTCTGTTTATCCGTATGATATCTATGATCCCTCTACCCAGTTGTGAAAACCAAAGTAGCCCGATGGGAGAAGAATCTGAGCAGGTAAAATATGCTTGCCACAAAAGCCTGAGGATGAGTTTGAACTTACCACAGAAGAAGGAAGGAACTGATTCCAAACTACATTCTCCAACCTCCACGTGTACACACACCCAAACACGCTAGTAATAAGCAACATTTTTTAAAAAGATTTTATTATAATACAGTGTTCTATCTGCACATATGCCTGCATGTCAGAAGCAGATACCAGATGTCGTTACAGGTGATTGTGAGCCACCATGTGGTTGCTGGGAATCAACTCAGGTCCTCTGGAAGAACAACCAGTATTCTTAACCTCTGAGACATTTCTCCAGACCACGTTTTTTTTTCTCCTGAGACAGGGTTTCTCTGTGTTGCCCTGGCTATCCTAGATCTCACTCTGCAGACCAGACTGGCCTCGAGCTCACAGAGATCCATCTGTCGGCATGCCCCCCCACATTGAAGACCCTGCCTCGGTGAATAAAGTGGAAGGGTGATAGAGATCAGGCCTCCACATACACAAGCATGTACACTCCCACACATGCACACATGCATATACACATGTGAAAATGGAAAAAAGAACCCAAATACTGCCAAACACTTCTGAGGAACAAAATCAGCCCTCAGTTAGAGCACTTGGATAACTGTCCCTCGTAGAGCACAGCCTCATGGGAGATAGTGACAAGCAAAACATTCGGCTGTCAGAGTGTGGTGCAGATGGCCGGGTAGTGACATCCATGGCAGGGTGAGAGGCCAGTCCTGTGAAGGGCAGAGGTGAGGCCCATGCTGTGAATGCTGTGTGTGAAAAGGGTGGTCTGAAGGTCTCTCTCAGCTGGATAGAGAGCATTGGGAGGCAGGGCTGACCCACTGTGGGTACACTGGAGATGTCGGGTTCTTTTGCTTTTTGTGGTAGACAGTATTGAGCCACTGGGCTATCTGGGGTCAGGTCTGTGTTCTGGTCAGGCACGGAGGTCTGGGCACTTAGTGGCCTGGCTGTTCCTAGACCGGCCGGGTGTGGATGTGGGGGTGTGGACACCTTCGAGGAAGCCTGTTCCTGACCTCTCTGCTCCTCCTCAGCGATGGCAGGACCTCAATGTGGTCAGCAGCCTGCTTAAGGCTTTCTTCCGAAAGCTGCCGGAGCCGCTCTTCACCGACGGTGAGTAGTGAGCAGAACTGGAGGGAAGGGGAGCGGGAGGGAGGGACAGGCCATCCACGGGTCCTCACCACTCCGCAGACAAACACGTCCGCCCTCTCTCCCACTCCCTCTCAGTCTCCCTCTTTGTTATTGGTTTTAATTTTGAGTTTTGTTTTATATGTATTTATTTTTATTATATATATTATATATTTTTAACTTTTTTATTTGTTTATTTGCCTTGGTGTTTGCTTGAAACTGGGAACTGGAACTATAGACAGTTGTGAGCTGCCATGTGGATGCTGGGAATTGAACTCAGGTCCTCTGAGAGAACAATCAGTGCTCTTAACTGCTGAGCCATCTCTCCAGTCCCTTTTTATTATATTCTTAAAAACACCAAAGAAATTAGTGCGTATAAAGCATGGAACCCGTGCAGCTGAGCATCGGTCCTGTCTTACTCCTCCCCGTGAGGTCACGGCTGCCCTCTGAGTGTTTACTGAAGCCGAGCATTGCTCCTCCAACAGTCCCCAGATAGGAACTTTTATCAAACTCCTTCATGGGCCAAGACACAGGGGCCCAGAGAGGTGATTCGCTAAGGTCACCAGCCTGTAAGTGGCACAGCCAGGAATTCACCTCAGGCTTCCGGCCACAAACCCATCTCTAACCCATGTACTGGTCTGCACGTTATTAACTGCTTCAATAGGGATAGCAGTGTGTGCCTTAAACCCAGCACTCAGGAGGTTGGAGCAGGAGGAGGGTGCTTTTGAGGCTAGCCTTGGCTACTCAGAGAGCTATAAAACAAGCCTGTCTCAAAAACAAAATCACAAGCTAGTCATGTTGGCATAGACCCTTAGTTCCATCACTCAGAAGGTAAAGGCAGGCAGATCTCTGTGAGTTGGAGGCCAGCCTGGTCTACATAGTTCCAGGACAGCCAAGGTTATGTAGACAGACTCTGTTTCAAAACTCAAAACAAAACGAAAGTCATGAACAGACAGACAAACCCATTTTGCCATGCTTTTGTGTTTCCTGACCTGTATGCTGAGTGAGCCACCCAGACCAGCATGGGTGCAGCAGGCGAGGTGAGTGTTCATGACTAGCTCTATAGGAGAAAAATCCTGGGCTGGTTGCATTTCCAATTGCAATCTCCTCACTGTGACTTATTTCAAGTGGCTGGCATGGTGTCCCCAACACAGAAGAGATACATTTGTATCTGTGAAGTCAGTGTGAGCAGGCTGCATGAACGCCTAGCCAGTTTTCAAGGCTGGAGAGATGGCTCAGGGGTTAAGGGCGCCTGTTGCTTTTCCAGAGGACCCAGGTTGATTCCCAGCACCTACCTAGGGGCTCATAGCCATCTTCAGCTCCTCCACTTCCAGGGTGTTCAGTTCCCTCCTCTGGCCTCCCAGGGCACTGAGTGCACACAGATGCACAGACATACATTCAGGCACAACACCCATGCACACGAAATAAACAAGCCTCTAGCTGATGCTTTTTCTAATTGCTTCTCTACTGGTGGGTATTTAGATCGCCTTCCAACCTTCCAGTGCCTTTCAAGAATCTGTCCTTACAAGACTGGATCTGTTCTGTGGATGGACTCTTAGCTGTGGGATCGTAGTTTCCCAGTGAGCTAGTGTGGGTGCACACTGAGGACGCTGAGTTCATGCTCCCATTATTAGCATAAGTGTGTCTCTGCCATGCTTTTCAATAGAGGTTCATTCATTTTTGTTTTAGTTTTACTTTTTATATTTTATTTCTTTTGTGTAATGTGGGGGCAGGTGTCAGAGGCCAACTCATGAGAGCTGGCCGTCCCCTTCCAGCCTGTCAGTCTCAGGCCGGAACTCTGGCCAGCAGCCTTGGCTACAGATGCTTTACCCACCAAGCTAAGCTGTCTCCGCAGCCTTCTTACTTTATTACACTTTTTCTGTTCTTTTGGTTTATTTATTTATTTATTTATTTATTTTATGTGTATGGGTATTTGCCTGTACACATGTCTCTGCCTGGTGCCTGAGGACATTATAAGGGTCCCAGATCCCCTGGAAATGGAGTTACAGCAGGTGCTGGGGATTGAACTTGGGTCCTCGTAAGAGTAACAAGTGCTGCACCATCTCTTTAGCTTCTTTTATTTATTTGTTTGTTTGTTTGTTATGTGTACAGAAGAGGGCACCAGATGTCATCAGGGATGGTTGTGAGCCACCATGTGGTTGCTGGGAATTGAACTCAGGTCCTCTGGAAGAACAGTCAATGCTCTTAACCTCTGAGCCATCTCTCCAGCCCCCTCTTTAGCCTCTTATTGTTTCATTTGAGACAACAAGTTACTAAGATTGGCTTTGAATGTCTGATTGTCTCTTACTCCTGCCTCTTGAGTATGTGGAATTACAAGCAGGTACCACCACACTTTGTTTATTTTTTTTTGCTTTTTTGCATTCTGGGTATCAAATGCCTTGCGAATGGGGGGCATGCACTCTACCACTGGATGACAGCCCCAGCTTTGTTATAAGTGTTTGAAACTTTTGCTGACCAGTAGGGGGATGGTATCACGTCATGATTTTATAGTGTTGCCCCATTTCTAGGGAGAGTCAGCCCCTTTCCTTAGCTCATCAGCTCTTTCCATTTCTTCTGTAATTGGCGCTTCATACTCGGACCAATATTTCTATTGGGCCACCCTTTTCTCTTGATTTGTGGGAACAGAGTTTTTGTATATGGCATGCATTAACTTTTGTTGATCTTTGCAACTGTTAGCTGTAACCTCTTCCCCCTGCTTTTTTACTTTTTGTTTAGACAAGGTTTTGCCATGTACCCTAGGATAACTTCATACTTGAAGTAATCCTCCTGCCTCAGCCTTCTGGATGCTCAGATTACAGGTTACACCATCACAGCCAGCTGCCATTTTCCTTTGGACTTTTCAGTTTATAAACTGAAAACCATGTTTAAAACCTTACAAAGTTATTATTATTATTATTTACTTTTGGGGGGGTTCAAGACAGTTTTGTGTGTGTGTGTGTGTGTGTGTGTGTGTGTGTGTGTGTGTGTAGCCCAGGCTATCCTGGAACTTACTCTGTAGACCAGACTGACTTCAAACCCACAGAGATCCACCTGCCTCTGCCTCTTCCTCTCCTGGGTTAAAGGTGTACACCACCACTGCCTGGCTATACTCACTTATTGAGTATGGGGGGAGTATAGCATGCTCGTGGAGGTCAGAGGTCAAATTTCTAGAGTCAATTCTCCTCTCACCAGGTGGGACCTGGGGACCAAACTCAGGTCATAGACGTGGCAGCAGATTCATCTACCCACTGAGCTGTCCCGCTGACCCTGCCTTAACACTCCTTCAGTAGGTTGAGTATCTCACGTTTAGGCCTTGTGGTTGTAAAAATATTTTCCCCTGTGATTTTTTTTTTTCCTTTTGAGACAGGTTCTTTAACTTAGGCTGGCCTTAGACTTAGGGAAATCTTCCTGCCTCAGCCTCCTGAGTGCCGAGATTAAAGGCATGAGCCAGCATGCCCAGCTTGCCTTTGATCTTTTAAATTTTATTACTACATTTTTTATTTATATATTATGGAGAAGGAGTGCACGAACATGCCGAGTCATTCATGTCCAATGACAGCTTGCAGGGTCCATTTCTCTCCTTCCACCATGGGGACCTGGGGATGGGGGGGTGGGGGTGAACTCAGCAGCAAGCACCTTCACCCACAGAGCCACCTGATAGGCCCTTGCCTTTGATATTTTGATTTTCATGTTAGTCTCTGTCCTACAACTGAGCTAGCTTGTGTTGTGTGAGGTAGCAGTGGACTCTCACTGGGCCCGGGAGTGTAGGGATGCTGCATCTTTCCCCACTGCCCTGGCCCTGCAGTGGAATCTCAGTCCTTCCCACTATCCCATGTGAACCAAGACTGACAGCCAGTATCTTCCTGTACCACTCTGCACCTGACTTTTGGAGACAGGGTCTTTGGCTGAGTCTGGGCCCTGCCAGTTTGCTAGACTATTTGGCCAGTGACTTTCAGGAATCCTCTTGTCCCCTTTCCCAGTCCTGGGGTGACAGCACGCTTTCTTCTCTTTTAAGATTTATTTGTTTGTTCATTTTATGAATATGGGTGCTTTGTCTGCTGTCTGCCCACACACCAGAAGAGGGCATCAGATTCTGTTACAGACAGTTGTCAGCTGCCATGTGGGTGCTGGGAATCGAACTCATGCCCTCTGGAAGAGCAGCCAGTGCTCTTAACCTCTGAGCCATCTCTCCATCATACACTAAGCTTTTTATGTGGTGCTGTGGATCCAGATTCCTGGTCCTCATGCTGGTACAGCAAACACACTGAGCCATGTCCCCAGCCCTTAGCAATCCTGTACATGGCTCATCTGGATGAACTGTGCTTTATATTTTGGGGTTTTGGGGATGGTACTGAGGGTCTGGCCATGCTAAAATTCTGTCTCAGCTAATCTGATGGAGGCTGTTGCCCCAAAGAACATGGGGGAAAGAGCTTCAGTATTAAAGTCCCCGGGGACATCTTTGGGAATCTCAGGAGCTGGGGACTGTTGAGTCAGGTGAGGTGTCTGAAGGCCTTTCTCCTTTTTTTTTTCTGAATTACTGAGCTGTGTGAGATCCTTGGCCTGAAGGCAGGGATGGGGACCGCTCGCAAGGAAAGCTTTAGTCTTCCGACATGAACACTCGGGCTGCAGCAATGCCGTCCCCTCCTGGCTGGGATCCTCCGCTCCTGAGTCAGGGTTGTTTTCTCCCTCTGAGGGTCTCTCTGTGTTCTAGACAAATACAGTGACTTCATCGAGGCCAATCGGATAGAAGACTCCAGGGAGAGAATGAAGACCCTGCGGAGGCTGGTGAGGACGGGAGCCCCAGAGGCTTCTACCCATATCCTCAGTTTCCCCATATTCCAAGGAGAAGGGGGTTGAAAGGTGGATTCCAGCTCCCACAGTGGGGCAGCAGCGGCAGTCTCTTTGGAGCATGGTGACGGCTGGATTGGAGAGATCAACACAGCCTGGTCCCTTTCCTCTCCATCTGTTCCCTAGATCCGGGATCTCCCTGGACACTACTATGAGACGCTTAAATTCCTCGTGGGCCATCTCAAGACCATTGCTGACCACTCAGAGAAAAACAAGGTGTGTGTAGCTCCATGGTGGGGTCTGGGAACCCCTGCTGCATGGAGTCTGTGTTGCCTCACCATGATTGAGGCCCTGTGAGTGCTGCCTTTTCTTAAGGTATCTACCCCTACCACACTGGGCCAGCACCATTCCCTCAAAGAGCCAGCTCCTGAGTTGCTGAGGGCCATGTAGAGGCCAAGAGCCACAACCCCCCATGCAGAGTGGCATCTGTCCTCCACCCAGCTCCAATTCCTCCACGTTAGATTTTCTGTCTCTTGGTTCTGCAGTGGAGAAAAAGACAGGAATGATGGAATTTCTCCTTGTTCTATGCTAGAATCTCAACATGTCTCCCACATCAGAATCCCCAACCATCACTAACCTCTAGGACTACTCTGAATAACTGTGGGAGGGGCACTGATCAGGGCTGCCAGGCCTGGAAATGAGAGACCCTTAACATCTGGCTTGTACTTTACTTGGCAAAGCTCTCCATGTTCATGTGGGATATTCAGCCCCTAACCTAGGGAAATATCAGGGTTGAGGATGGTGGTCTCAGTGACCTAGAGTCAAGGAAGAATGCTCAAAGCAGTAATCCTGGGATTTTCCCTCCCCAACTCAGATGGAGCCCCGGAACCTGGCTCTGGTCTTTGGGCCAACATTGGTAAGGACATCTGAAGACAACATGACAGACATGGTGACCCACATGCCTGACCGCTACAAGATCGTGGAGACACTGATCCAGCATGTAAGTGCCCAGTATGGATTTGGAGTCTGGGCACCCGGGATCAGGCTCTGCTCCTGCCCAGCCTGGGTGCCCCAGGATGCTTGCACTAGCACTTACAGCCCGAGAGAATATTGCAAGGAGGATGCATGGCCTTCAGCAGTGGTAGGCTGCCATTGAGGCAGAGCAGCAGTGTATCTAAGTCCTTAGCCGAGGAGCAGAGCAGAAGAAGAGCCAGAGAGGGGCAGACAGAGCGGAGACTGGCTGCAGAGGGACCTCAGTAGGCTGTCCCAGTGAGCTGGGCACACGGGTGTGTAACTTGGATGTCAGGAGGCCTGGGCTCTAACATCCCCAGGCCACAGATGGTATAGGGCATGGAGCAGGGACCAAGGCCACATCCTCCATGGTGCTCGGGTACAAGTCACTGCTTCACCTCCCTTCTGGCTCCTGGAGGGTGCAGGGAGCCCCTGTATTCTGTTACATCTGCGGTTCTCAACCTTCCTACTGCTGTGACCCTTTAGTACAGTTTCTCATGTAGTGATTTTCAACCATAACATTTCTGTTGCTACTTCATAACTGAAATTTGCTGCAGTTATGAACTGTAATGTAGATATGTGTGTTATGGTCTTAGGTGACCCCATGGAAGGGTGAGACCACTGTGGTAGGATCTTGCTTTTGTGTAGGAAGGATGCAGAAACCACAGTGACCAGCAGAGGGCAATAGAAGCTTCTATCTTCAGAAGCCCACCCAAAAGGCAGTTGCTTTCTTATAGGAGCTCAGAGATGATTTTATGAATCAAAAGATTTCCTATTTACTAATCTGTGACAGCCACAAAGTGTGGACCCCGAATCCTCTTCTGCAAAGGCAGTAAGGTTAGCTATTGGTCACAGGAAGGGAACCCTCTTACCTCACTTTATAGATGAGGAAATCTAGGCTTGACGGTTCAGAAGGTGAGCTCTCCAAGATTTCAAACAGGCCTGTCTACCCAAGCCTCTCCTTCCAGCGGGCAGTGGGGGGCTGATTGCCATGAGGCAGCTTCAGGTCAGGGGATGAGGCAGCACTGGGCTTGGATCATGCTGACTCTGTTGTCTGCTTCACCCCATGGTCAGGGCCATGGCTGCATCAGGGAGCTTTTGCGGCCTGTTCTCCACCCAGCATGGGACCAGACCCCTGGATACTAAAACTGCTGGCAGTACCACCTTCGTCCTGGGAGGGTTTTGTTTCCAAGCACCAGTATCTCCAGAGGCTCCCACAAGAGATTAGGAAGGAGGGCTTCTGGCTGTGTGGTTTTGGAGAAGTTGCTGGAAGCCTGAGGTCTGTGGTCAGCAGAGGAGTTGGTACATTGGCCTTTAGAGAGAAAGCAGGTGTGTGTGTTTTGGGGGGTGGGGGATGTTACAGGTTTGCCTGTCTGTCTCAGTGCCTAGCCTAGGGTGTGTGTGATGAATGCTCTGTGTTTGCTAAGCAAATGAGTCAGCAATGAGTGAGTCGCCGAGGCTAGGCTGCCTGGGCTTTCCATCCAGGGATCATTCCTCACAAAAAAGCTGAGCTGGTGCTCTTCCCTTCTCAGCCCCAAGGCCTGGAGACATCTTTAACAATGAGTAGGCTCCCCTTCTGCAGGCCTCCCAGGCCACCCACCTAAGAGTCCAGGACTCTCTACAGGAGCAGCAGAGGCCAGGCAGACAATGGTCATTGGAATTAGAGGATATCATTAACTCCTCCTGGGATTTCAGCCAAAATAGCTTCCAACAGGGGTTCCTGTCACAAGGGAAGCCTAGGGCACCCAGAGCAGACCTCACGAGGGGACAGGTGGGGAGTGAAGCATGAACAAGACTCGCCAAGTCACCCACAGCCCTGTGGTGTCTCCCAAGTCAGCTGGCACCCAGAGCCCATGGTGGGGGGTTTAGTCACTTGCTCAGGACATGTGCGACCCTGACACTTCTCAGCCTTGGCACTTTTCTCTTTTTTCCTGTGTTAGAGATGGTGCCCAGGGCCTTGGATGTGCCACACCAGTGTTCTTGCACTGAGCCACATCACAATCCTGGTGCGCCCTCTTGTGTTCAGTCGGGGTATTTGACAGCCCTCAATGCCAGGCTGTCTCATCAACTATGACAATAGGAAATAGGCCTGTGCCAGGCAGGAAAAGCAAATTCAAGGCCATCCTGGACATCATAGAATTTGAGAACAGCCTCAGCAACAGGGTGGGGCCCATTTCCAGCTCCCAATTGCACCTGGCAGTTCTCCCCTATTCCACATTTTACAGCAGTTTGTAGTGACATGTTGTGTTCTATGTTCCTTGGACCGTTGGGGACATTAAATACAGTGAATGGAGAAGATCTGGGACACTGTGCTTGAAAATGATTTCAGCAAATTTAATGGTCTTTAGTCAGGTATTTTTGGTTTTCTTTATGTGAATTTAGGTCTTATCCTGGAAATATATATAATGTTATATATATATTTATTTATATATATTGTGTTGGTGTTTATTTATTTTGAGGTAGGGTCGCACTATATAATCCTAGCCTGGAATTCAGATCAAACTGACTCAGACTTATGGAGGTCCACCTGCCTCTGCCTCTGAAGTGCTGGAGTAAAGGCGTGCGCTATTTTAATTGCCTGTATTTTGTGTGTATAGTTATCTCTCATTTTCCTTCTATAATTCTTTTTTAAATTTTAAGGTAGTATATGATATAACAGGTTTTGTTATGGCATTTTCATAATCTGTGTCATGGATCAGCCTTCTTTCTCACTGTCCGCCATCTTCTTCGCACCTCTTGTATACTCACTACCGTGAGTAGTGTGTCTGTGCATAGTGTGTGGGGGTGCACATTCCATGTGTCTGTGCATAGTGTGTGGGGGCGCACATTCCATGTGTGTGTGGAGAGATCATAGGGCAGCTCTGGAGTTGGTTCTCTTCACTTTGTGCAGGTCGGGATTGAACTCAGGTCCTGCCAGGTGCCTTTACCACTGGGTCATCTCAGCAGGGCACCCCCCCTTTCCTCTGTCCAAATGACTCTTTTCTGCTCTCGTGCTACAAGTTCTCTGTGACCCTCTCCCTCTTCCTAGCTCCCCATCCCTTAAGATCTCTTCCTCTCTAAACATGTCTCTTTTTATTTTCATGGTGCATGCATGTGGGAGGCAGAGGCAGGTGGATCTCAGAGTTCAAGGCCAGCCTGGTCTATAAAGTGAGTTCCAGGACAGCCAGGGCTGCACAGAGAAACCCTGTCTTGAAAAACCAGACAACAAACAACCGACCATAAAAAAAAGATCTGCAGTTCTATCCATTTTCTGGTAGATGTCATGATTCTGATTTTTCTTATGACTAAATAAAATCCCATTGTGTGTGTATTACATTTCTGTTACCCATTCATCTGGAAGTGGACATCCAGGGGAAGTCTTTTCTTAGCTATCATGAAAAAATGCAGCAGAAAACATGACTATGCGAGTAGGTTTTTGTTGTTGGGTATTTTTGGTTTGGTTTTAGTTTTAAATTTTTGAGGGACCTCCACACTGACTTCTGTAGTGGTTGCTAACCCACCACCCTAGTATCAGGGGGTGAGCATTCCTCTTCCCCACATCCTCAGCTATACTGGCTTCTTTCCTCCTCCTCTTCCTCCTCCTCCTCCTCCTCCTCCTCCTCCTCCTCCTCCTCCTCCTCCTCCTCCTCCTCCTCCTTTTTTAAGTTTCTTGAGACAGGGTTTCCCTGTTTTACCACCATGCTGTCCTGGAACTCACTCTGTAGACCAGGCTGGCCTCAAACTTACGGAGATCCACTTGCCTCCGCCACCTCTCTAGAGCTAGGACTAAAGGTGCTTGCCACCACTGCCCGCCCAGTACCTTCTTTCTTTCTTTCTTTCTTTCTTTCTTTCTTTCTTTCTTTCTTTCTTTTTGAGGCTGGCCTCGAACTCCGATCTTCCAGCCTCTTCCCAAGTGCTGGGATTATAGGTGTGCACTACATTCCCCACGTGGGTCCACTTATTCTATTCCATTGGTCTGTTTTGCTATTAGTACAGTGTGAGATCAGGTGTTGTGATGTCTCCAGCACTGCTTTTTCTATTTGCTTTGGCCTTTGGAGTCTTTTGTGCTTGCATATGAATTTTCTATTTTTTACTAGTTCTTTGAAGAATATTATTGGAAATGGATGGTAATTGTGTTGAATTTATACACCAATTTTAGTAATCCAGCCATTTTTGCAGTATTAATTCTGCCAATTTGTCAGCAAAGAGGACCTTTGATATCTTGAAGTATTTTCAGGTTCTGTCTTCAGTGACTTACCATTTTTATTGTAGAGATCTTTCACCTTCTTGGTTGGGTTTATTCCTAGAGTTTTAAAAATGATTAATTAAATAATTTGTGTGTGTGCATGCACATGGGCACATGTTTGCCACAGTTGTGTGCCACAGCATATATGTACGGAAGTCAGCTTCAAAGGGTCCACTCTCTCTTCCCACCATGTGGGACTTGGAGGTGGGACCTGGGTTGTTAGTCTTGGCATCGAGCACCTGCGCCCGCTGAGCCTGCTCACTGGCTCCAATTCCTAGGGTATTTTTCTCCAGATTTTTTATTTATTTACTTATCCATTCATTCATTGTTATTGTTCTGCTCAGTCTCAGCGACCCCCAGAAAGATCCCCAGAATCACATCGACTCTCCAAACGTAAATGCAAAGCAAGGTTTATTACAGCTGTACAGCTGAGCTCAGATCCCGCCACACAACAGTGCCAGTGAAGAAGTGAGCCCCTCTCTATTCAAAAGGAAGACTTTTTAAAACAGAGATCAAACAAAGACCATAGAAATGCCATTATCATGCTGGGGAGTGAGGGACGGACCCAGAGAAAGTGGTCTCTGCTATCGCTGTCAGGTGGGCAGCTGCTGGCTGATTGGTTGTCTTAGGATGGGGAGAAGATGCTTCCCAGCTGGGCTGGAATGCTCTCTGACTACCCAGGACCTTGGGCACTTGGCCTTGGGTGCTTAGTCTTAGGGGTTTAGAAACTTCTCAGAATAGGGGACTAGAAACTTCTCAGCTCCCAAAATAGCTCCAGGCCTCAAGGTGGAGGGATTTTAGTTTCCACAGTCACTTGTGTGTGTTGGGACGGGAGACAGCATGTGTGCACTGCACACTTGCAGAGGTTAGAAGAAAGCTTGAAGATGTCCCGACTCTCCCGCCACCAAGTGGGTCCGTGGGACTGTGCTCAGGCTGCAGCCTTGGTGGCTTACCCTCTGAACCATCTCAGTGGCCCTCCCAGGGTTGTTGATCTATGTTTGTTTGTTTGCTTGCTGTTGTGAATGGATTTTTAGGGGGAGGAGTTCTCAGCTTGTTCATTACTGGTGCATAGAATGGCTATTGATTTTTGTCTGTTGATTTTGTTATTTGCTAGATGTTTTCACTGGATGTAAGAGTTTCTGGTGGAGTCTTTTGGGACTTCTAAGTATTGGATCATATGGTCTGTAAATAGATACTTTGATGTCATCCATTCATGTTTGTGCCTGCTCTTTGTTTTCGTTTTTTTGTTTTTTTAACAGTTATTTGGGGGCTGAAGAGATGGCTCAGAGGTTAAGAGCACTGGTTGTTCTTCCAGAGGTCCTGAGTTCAGCTCCCAGCATCCACATGGTGGCTCACAACCATCTATAATGAGATATGGTGCTCTCTTCTGTCTACTGTATACATAATAAATAAATTTAAAACAAAAAAAGATTTATTTATATATATATTTATATATATGACGTGTATCAGGACCTCTGGAAGAACAGTCAGTGCTCTTAACCTCTGAGCATCTCTCCAGCCCGCCCTTCGTTTTTTCTCCTGTTGCCCTAGTGAAACCTGCAGTCTTTATATTGAATGAAATGATGAAACGGCCACAGCATTGCACTCCTGACTTTACGGGAAACTTTTCATTTTCCTCATTTAGTCCAGTGTTGGCTCCGTATTTGTCACCCATGGACTTCCTATGTTAACATATATGCTCCTTCTGGTCCTGCCTTGTTCCGTGATTTGGTCATGAAGGATCTTGAACATTGTCAGAGGCCTTTTCTACATCTCTTGAGGTGGTCACCTCATTTTGTCCTTTATATTTACATTTATTGATTTGCACATGTTAAACCTTGC
Source organism: Sigmodon hispidus (assembly GCA_004025045.1). Classification (NCBI taxonomy): domain Eukaryota; kingdom Metazoa; phylum Chordata; class Mammalia; order Rodentia; family Cricetidae; genus Sigmodon; species Sigmodon hispidus. Next base: position 157,454 of record PVIH01002779.1, on the reverse strand, counting down.
ACAACTGGCTGAAACCACCTTGGTCATGGTGTGTGATCTTCTTAATGCATCCTTGGGTTTGGCTTGCAAGTATTTTGTTGAGAACTTTTGTGCCTGCTCACCAGTGGAGATTGGTGTATAGTGTGTTCTTTGTTGGATTCTTGCCTCGTTTGGGGATCAGGACAGGCTTGGTAAGTGACGTCACTAGTGCTCTGCTCTTCCTATCTGGGGACCATTTGTTTCAGGAGTGTTGCTGGTTCTTCTTTAAAAGGTTGATAGAATCTGGCAGAATTGTGATAGGCATCTTATTACTGCTTCAATCTGATTGTTTTTGTAGATCTGTTTATATCATCACTTGGTTTTCCAGTTTGTTTGTTTGAGTGTAAGTTTTCAAAGGTATTTCCTAATGATCTTCTAGATTTTCATCTAGAAAATTTTATTTTCCTTTCACCCGTAAAGAGGGTGTTATGTAACCCAGGTTATGTGATCGGGGCTAGCCTTGAACTTCTAATCTTCTCGCCTCCACATCCTAAGGTGGGATTACAGGTGTGTGACTCCATACCACGTTAATTTTTTTTTCAAAGAACCACTTTTTTGTTAGAGTGCTCCCTTTGTTCTTTTCGCCCCCTTTCATCCGTTTCTTTATGACTGGTATTAGTTGTTGATTTCTGATGCTTGGGGTTTGGTTTGTTCTTGTTAGTATAAAGCCTTAGGAGCATCATTAGATGATTATCTGAGATCCTTCTGATTTAGAAAAAATTACTATAACTATATATGTGTGTGAGAGAGAGTGTGCATGCTGTGACACACATGTGGAGCGTCACTTCTGTCTTTCTCTCTCTATGTGGGCTCCCTAGACTGAACTCAGGTTACTAGGCATGCGCAGCCAGCACCTCAACCAACCGAACTGCCTTGATGGCACCGTCAGATTTTTTTTTTTAAAGATTTATTTATTTTGTATACAGCATACAGAAGAGGGTACCAGATGTCATTATAGGTGGTTGTGAGCCACCATGTGGTTGCTGGGAATTGAACTCAGGTCCTCTGGAAGAACAGTCAGTGCTCTTAACCTCTGAGTCATCTCTCTACCCCCACACCCTCAGATTTTTAATGAGGTACTTATTATTGCTGTAAAATTATTTTTTTTCTTTTTGTTTTTTGATCTTTTTGGAACTCACAGAGCTCTTCCTGTCTCTGCTTCTCGAGTCCTGGAATTAAAGGCCTGTGCTGCCACTACATGGTGTGAAATGTTTTGAAACTCCCTCCCTGGTTTCCTGTGAGTCACTGACAGAGTATTGTTCAGTCTCCAAGTATCTGTGTTGTTTCTTTTACTGTTGTTTCAATTTTTATTGCATTTTGATCTGATAGGATATATGAAGTTATTCTGAATCTTTTGTATTTATTAAGACTTGCTTTGGTGCTGGAGAGGTGACTCAGCGGTTAGGAACACTGACTATTCTTCCAGAGGACCTGAGTTCAATTCCCAGCATCCACATGGCAGCTAACAACTGTCTGTAATTCCAAGATCTGACACCCTTACACAGTTATACATGCAGACAAAACATCAATTCACATAAAATAAATTTTTTTTTAAATTGTTAGTATCTAGAATGAGTCTCTCTTTTTTTTTTTTAAACTTTATTTATTTATTTGCCTTGGTGTTTGCCTGGAACTGGAACTATAGACAGTTGTTAGCTGCCATGTGGGTGCTGGGAATCGAACCCGGGTCCTCTGGAAGAGCAGACAGTACTCTTAACCACTGAGCCATCTCTCCAGCCCCTAGAATGAGTCTATCTTAGAGAAGGCTCCATAAGAAGACTTTGTCCTCCATATCTGAACATCTGTTAAAAGGAATATTCTGTGGTTAGCAGTTAAGTCCTTTGGATCTATGATGTAGTTTAAATTGTTCTCCAAGCAGGGTTTCTCTGTGCAGCCCTGGCTATCCTGGAAGTCACTCTGTAGAGCTCAAACTCAGAGATCTGCCTGCCTCTGCCTCCCAACTGCTGGCTTTAAAGACACCATGTCCAGCTCGGGGTTTTTTGTTTGTTTGTTTTTAAATAATGTGTGTATGTTTGTATCAGTGTGTGTATGTGCATATAGTACCCATTGGGGCTGGAAGAAGGCGTAAGATCCGAAGGAGTTACAGGTGGCTGTGATATGCCCAACTTTTGTAATAGGAACCAAACTTAGGTCCTGTGGTGCTTTTAACTACCAAGATATCTCTCCAGCCTCTTTTTTATATATATATATATATATATATTTTCTTTTATTTATTTATTTTTTGTTTGTTTTGTTTTTCAAGGCAAGGTTTCTCTGTGTAACTCTGGCTGTCTTGGAACTTGCTTTGTAGTCCAGGCTGGCCTCAAACTCAAAGAAATCCACCTGCCTCTGCCTCTTAAGTGCTGGAATTAAAAGTGTGCACCAGTACTGCCCAGCTAGACCATCTTTCTTAATGAAAAAACTTTTTATGTTCATGGGTGCCTGCATATATGTCTGTGCACCATTGGAGGTCAGAAGAGAGTGCTGGATCCCTTGAAAATGTAGCCCAGGCTGCCCTCAAATTCACTATATAGCCAGGATGACATTGAACCTGAGTCTGTTCCTTTCACTGTGTGTAACCCATCTTTATTCCTCTAATTCTGGTTTGAAGATTACCGTATATGCCAGAATTGCTGCACCTGTGTGTTTTGAGCTCCCATTTGCTTGGTGGACTGGCTTCCATCCTTTGACTTTTTAGCTGTCTTTGCCAGTGAAATATGTTTCTTGGGAACAGATAACTGGATCTTTTTTTTTTTTTTTTAATCTTGACAAGTAGTCTGTGTATCTTTATTGATGAGTTGAGATTATTTACATGAAAAGGTATGACTGAGTGGTAGTTACTAATTCCTGCCATTTGGCCAATTGGGTTATTGTTTGTCTTTTTCTCCTCAGTAGTAGTAAGGATTTTTGGGGTTTATTGCTGGACCTTTGTCTATCTCTTTCTCATGAGATTTATTTTTCCTCAGCCTGCTTTCTTTTTTAAAATTTATTTATTATGTAAACAGTATACAGAAGAAGGCACCAGATCTCATCACAGGTGGTTGTGAGCCACCATGTGGTTGCTTGGAATTGAACTCAGGACCTCTGGAAGAACAGTCAGTGCTCTTAACCTCTGAGCCACCTCTCCAGCCTCTCAGGCTGCTTTCTTATAAGAGATGTGGCCTTCCCACATCAAGCAAATGCTCCACAGACTTGCCTACAGGCCAGTCTTATGTAGATGTTTCTTAGCTGAGAGTCCCACTACTTGGTGTCCGTTGGCATAAAACCAGCCAGGCCCCCCCCAGGTGACATCCCTTCTCTGCTCCACTGGCTCTCTAACCACAGGACTGCCACCTGTCCTTTGTATTGGATTCACTTGAGTTTTTCATTTCTGTTTCCTTTTTTCCCCAAATCTGTTTTTATTTTTTGCTGACCTCTACTCTGATGACTTTTCTCACCGGACCCTAATCACATTGATCTGCTGCTGGTGTCCTCTTTCAATAATTGATTATTTTACTAGTAAACTTTGAGATCTTTATCTAGATTTACAGTGTCTCCTTCACATATGCTATGTATATATATATACACATACATGTAATGTATATGAATATATGTGCACCACACATCTACAGAGGGTATGGGAGCTTCTAGAACTAGAACAACAGAGTGTGAGCCGTGTGGCTGTTGGGAACTGAACCCAGGTCCTCAGGAAGTGCAGCAGGTGCCCTCCAGCACTGAGCCATCTCTCCAGTCCTGTTTCAGAATCTCTGATTTTGGAAGAGTTGTTAGCAGGTTTATTTTTTTCATGTTTCTTGGTTTCTTTTTGTGTTGTGGTTTGGATGTCGCTTGCTGTGTTATTTCGAGATCTGCCTACTGACGGTTCAATCCCCAGTATCACTCAAAGAAGAGAAAACAAATTACTGTAAAAGCAACAATGTCAAACCAAGTTAGAAGCTGGGGGTGGAGGTGGGGTTCACACACACTTTTTAATTTCAGCACTTGGGGGGCAGAAGCAGGAAAATCTCTGAGTTTGAGGCCAGGCTGGTCTACAGTGAGTACCAGGACAGCGTGGGCTACACAGAGAAACTCTGGGTTGAAAACCAAATAAATAAAGTTAGATAAATATAAGAATAGTAAAAACTAAAAAAAAAAAAAAAAAAAAAAACTTAAAAAAAAATTGGCTCATGTTTTTAATCCCAGCATTCCGGAGGCAGAGACAGGCAGATCTCTATGAGTTCAAAGTCAGCCTAGCCTACAGAGTAAGTTCCAGGACAGCCAGAGCCACACAGAGACACCCTGTCTGAAAAAACCAAAATCGGGGGCTGGAGAGATGGCTCAGTGGTTAAGAGCACTGTCTGCTCTTCCAGAGGACCCGGGTTCGATTCCCAGCACCCACATGGCAGCTAACAACTGTCTGTAGTTCCAGTTCCAGGCAAAACACCAAGGCAAATAAATAAATAAATAAAGTTTTAAAAAAAAAAAAAAAAAAAAAAAAAAACCAAAATCAACCAACCAAACAAACAAACAAAAACCCTAAAGCCAGGGTCTTGCTGTGTAGCCCTGGTGACATGCTAACTTAGCCTCAAGCTTGCAGTGAATCTCCTGCTTTGTTCCCTCAAGGGCCTGAGCCGCCACCCTGGGCCCTCTCCCAAGACTTACTTCAGGCAACATGTCTTCTTTTTCAGCATAGAACAGATTCCTGAGCTCACTGCCAGGAGCAGCCAGGAGCAGTGAGCTGGGCAGTAGCCAGTGCTGTCTGTCCCGCCTTCTCCGCTTACACATCGGCAGCCTTCATCCCTGATTGTACTTAAAAACTATGCCTTTGCCTTTTATTCCTTTCCATACACGCTTTCAAATTTCTCGCACACTTCTTTTTCATTGAGTAATCTTCCTTTGTCCGGGCTCCCTTCTGTTTGGTTTTTTTCTCTTCTATGCTCTTCGGTACTGTTTTGACTTTGTGTTTCAATTTTTTGTTTTGCTTGTTTTTTAAAAAGAGTGGGGGATGAGGAGTCTGGTGGGGGCACAAAAGGGGTTTTCTTTTTTAGAAAAACAGGTGCTGGGGCTTTTCCTGGTTCCCCAAAACTTGGAGCTTGCCAGTTCTGTGCACTCGGCTGGGTTGGGGGGTATCCATTGTCTTGTGAACAGCCTTTTCCAGGGTTTATGCTGGTGCTGGGCAGACTCTTTCCTGAGGTTGCCTCCCTTCCATGTGGGCCAGGGCCTCAGCTTTGCTGCCTGTGTGATGGGCAAAATTTTCTAGCCTTCTTGAGACCTCTAGGGTGAGGGTCTCCCAGATGTATCAGGAGTATGGAGAGTAGCCTAGACAGAGAGATCTACACAGGTCGAGGACTGTTTTCCGCCTTTTAAGGCCTCCTCAGTGATGCTCTCCCTGCTAGAGGGATGGAGCTATAAGTATGAAGTAAACCCTGGAGGGTCCAAGTTTTCAGGCTCTGCAGTAGTGATGGGTGCAGTAGAGACACTCCATCCAAGGCTCAGGGCTTATTTTCAGCTCTTGAGATCTGGGGTGGGGCTGTGGGCTTCTTATCCAAACTGAGCCTACAGCAGCCCCCATTTTCATTTATCAGGCTCAGGATTTTTGTTTGTTTTCTGCTTTTCAAGACAGGGTTTTTGGGACTGGAGATATGGTTCAGTGGTTAAGAACACTGACTGCTCTCCCAGAGGACCCATTGGGCCATCTCTCCAGCCACTCACTTTACCTCTTAGCTAGTACATTTTTCCTAAACATTTCTGGGGAGTTTTAAATTCATAGAAAAACTACGCAGAAGATACAGAAATTCCCTTGACCTCTCCACATGACCCCTTCCTCATTATCCACATCCCCAAAGACAAAGCTCTGTCATGATAGAGAAGTGTTCATAGAGTCACATCTGAGTGTCATGGGGCTCTACTTCAGTTCAGGGCCCCGGGTTCCATACCCAGCACCACTGAGACTCTGCCAGCTCATCCTAGACACATACTGGCATTGATAGTTGACTTTAGAGTTCACTCCTGTATGTCCCGCAGGCTGGGCAGATGTACATGTGTCCCTCATTGTAGCATCACACAAACCATCGCCACAGCCCTAACCTGTGCACCCAGCCTTCATTTCCCCTTCACAGCCCAGTGACTACTGGTTCTTTTTTTTTTTTTTAAAGATTTGTTTATTATGTGAACAGTATACAGAAGAGGGCACCAGATGTCATCATAGATGGTTGTGAGCCACCATGTGGTTGCTGGGAATTGAACCCAGGACCTCTGGAAGAGCAGTCAGTGCTCTTAACCTCTGAGCCATCTCTCCAGCCCCAGACTACTGGTTCTTACACTTAGCTGCAGTCATGCAGTGTGAACACTGGTAATATGGAAGCCTACTTGTGACAGAGCGGTGGTCCCAAGAGTGCAAGTTAGTTACCTCGACTTTTTCATGCTTACTATTCTTTTCTTTTTGATCTTTGTTTGATTTTGAAACAAGATCTTGATGTAGACCAGGCTTGCCCAGGAACTGGCATCAATCCTCCTGCCTCTGCCTCCCAAGGGCCGAGACTGCATGCATGTACAGACATCCCTGGCTCTGATACTGAATACAATCCCATTGGATATATGATGGTTTCTCCGCTGAAGGATTATCAGTCAGCTCTCAGTCACTGTAGTGAAAGTCAGAGATAATTAAATTTGTTGAGAGATTTTATTTTGCTCACGGTTCCGACATTTCTGGTTTATGTGTAAATACCTCTGCTGCTTTGGTCTTGGTGAGGTACCACATTGTGGTTGTAGCTGGAGTGGAGCATGGTAACACTGCTCTCCTTATTAGCCAGGGAGCAAAGAGGAAGAACAAAAAGGTAGCCCCTGCTTCAGGGGTATGCCTGCAAGGCCCCCACTCTTAAAGTGTTCTCAGCCAGAGCCACCTGAGACCACGCCTTTAATGCATGGGCCCTTGAGGGACTTGTCCGGATTATAGCAAACAGCTCGGCTGCCCCCCAGTTTTAGCTGTTATAAACAAAGTTACTTCAGACAACTCTGTGCATGTGTGTGGACCTAAGCTCCCTGACCCTTGGGTTAAAGCACACCTGCCAGGTTACATGTATGATTGTCCATGTAGTTAGCTTAGTAAATAACCATGATGTCATCCGTTGTGGCCTGCCATCTCAACCAGCAAAAAGTGAGAGACACCCCCCACTTGATACAATATTTTACTGTGTAGCCCTGTCTGGTCTTGAACTCTGCAGCCTCACAGAACTCACAGAGATCCACCTGCCGCAGCTACCCCCACCCTTGCTCCAGTTCCTGTCAGTACCGCAGTATTAGTGTTGTCAGTCTCGTTGGCTGCCTCCTAACATTGGCATGGTGGTCTGTGTTGTTTAATTGCCATGTCCTGGATGATGTATGATGTGGGTCTCATTCACATGTTTCCTACTGGGCCCTGAACCACAGCCTCACACATGCCAGGCAACAGCTCTACCGCCCCAGCCCTGGCCCCGGCCCCGCCCCCCTATACTGCTTCATACCTGTTTTTGCTTTGGTGGGTGTCCAGGTCTTTGGCCCATTTTTGTTTATTTTCCTGTTTAGAGGTCTTTGTATATTTTGCATGTGAGGCCTTTATTGGCTGTCTTTGCGAATATGTTCTTCTATTCTGTGGTTTGTCTTTGCCTACGCTCAGCATCTTTTATAGAGAGAAACCTCTTCTCCCCAGAAAGTCCACTTTATCACTGACTTCTCTCAATATGTCTAAATGCCACCTGGACTGACCCTTCCCTGGACTTTCATGTGTACTGCTATCGTGGAGAGGTCACTCTTGTACCATGACACGTTTCTCTGTGGGTGACGTCTGCAAGGGGCTTTAGCTCCTGTACAACCATCACCAGATCTCATGTTACTCCATTTCGAGTAGAGAACATGGACTGTGCAGTGCAGACTCAAGAGCCATTGGAATCCTGCAGTGGCCCTGGGGAGGTTTAATTTTTGAAAGAATCGTATGTTCTAGAAGAATGTACTTTCTCTAATGAGGCATGGTTCCGAGTACGTTCACTAGTTCAGATTTGTCTGTTGAGTTGCTAAAGGAATCAATATTTTCCCATATATATTTTAATATTTTATGTGTAAATATTTACCTGCTTGAGTGTCTGTATACCCGTGTGTGCAGTGCCTGCAGTGGCCAGAAGAGGACACCAGATCCTCTGGAATTGGAGTTACAGCAGCTTGTGAGCTGCCATGTGGGTGCTGGGAATCAAACCTGAGTCCTGGAAGTGCAGCCAGTGCTCTTACTCACCGAGCCATCTTTATAGCCTGTTTTTCTAGTCTTCTGTGGGTCTATAAATTATCTGGTGTGCTGATGCACTTGCTTATGTATGCACATCTGGAGAGCAGAAGTTGACAGACATCCAATATCTTCTTCTCTCACCCTCCATATTATTATTAAGAAGATCTCTCATGAAACCCGGAGCTCACTGCGTCACCTAGGCTGGCTAGTCCACAAAATCCTCAGATCCACCTGTCTTTGCATCCAGTGCTGGAGTTAAAAGCTCTATCTCTGTGCCTGCCTTTTTACACAGGTGCTGGGAGCTAAGCTCCGGTCTTCACTCCTACGCCCAAGTACTTTATCCACAGAGCTGTCTCTGCAGCCCCTAACTGTTCCTAAAGTATTTTACGATATCTTAAAGCCAGATGTGGTTCTCTTGTATAATCCCACAGCTTGGGAAGTAGAGGCAGGGGGATCAGGAGTTCAAAGTTAATATGAGCTATATGATACTTTGTCTAAAAAAAACCCAAGAGCATATATGCTACAAGCTACAATTTATTTTACTTGTTTCTTTTTTTAAAAAAAAAATTATTTTATTTCATTTGAGACAAGGTCTCATGTAGCCCTAGTTGGCCTGACTAGGGTAGCCTCAAACTTGAAGTGATCCTCCTGGCTCTGCCTCCTTAGGGCTGGGATTGGGGGCACACATCAGTATGTATGAGCTTGTCCTTAAATTTAAATAAGAATTTTGCAGTATATAAAATTTCTGGTTTCATCTGGGTGGTGCCTTTAATCCTAGCACTAGGTAGTCAGAGGCAGGTGAATCTGTGAGTTCAAGGGCAGCCTAGTCTACAGAACCCAGGACAACCCTGTCTTAAAAGACAAAACAAGGGGCTGGAGAGATGGCTCAGAGGTGAAGAGCACCGACTGTTCTTCCAGAGGACCTGAGTTCAATTCCCAGCACCCACATGGTGACTCACAGCCATCTATCTTGAGATCTGGTGCCCTGTGCTGGCACACAGGCATAGTGGAGGCTGAATGTTGTATATGCAATAAAAGACAAAACAAAAAATAAATAAATAAAATTCTAGTTTTTTTAATTTATTGTTATTTAAAGTGAATTGGTGTTTTGTCTGCATGTATAACTGTGTAAGGGTGTCAGATCTTGGAATTACAGACAGTTGTTAGCTGCCATGAGGATGCTGGGAATCGAACTCAGGTCCTCCGGAAGAACAGCCAGTGCTCTTAACCACTGAGCCATCTCTCTAGCCCCTAGAATTCTAGTTTTAAATTCAAAGTGGTATTTTTTTTAATTCAGGCATTTATTTTTATAAGTTTGCTGGTGCAAACAAAGTAAAATGGACATTATAATGCCTGCACATATTGTTAATATATCCAAGTGATATTTCTTCAGCACAGATAGGAAACATTACTTGTTTGTTTTCTTCCAACTTCTGATGCTGGAAGTTCCATGGAATTTGTAGTCTGAACTTCTGGATTCTCAGATCCCGGGGTGTTTTTTTTCTTTACCTTTTAACCTGTTCTTCTGTGGCCAGGCTGAACTAGAATTCACAATATAGCTTGGGCTACCCTTGAACTCAATTCCCTAGCCTTAGGCTCCCTACATGCATGAGCCACCATGTCCAGTGTATTTGGCATTTATGAGAAAGCTCTTGCCTCTCTGTCTCTGATAGAGGCAAAGACCTGTTTCCAGGTATTTCCCTTCATTGGGTAGAGTGTGACACCCCAGGTGTCGGTGTGGAGCCAGGGATGGATGGTGGGAGATGCTGTCCTGTGGGTTCAGCTCCAGCTACTGTCTGGTCTCCAACATGATCAGTGCACCTAGTGTCCACTAGAGAGCGCTGTCTCCCAGGCCTTCTGGCTGGCTATGGGGCCTTACACCGTAGTGAAGCACCCAGGAGCAGTTTGTGAAAAACCTGTAACTTGCTTGCTTGTGTTGGACTCTCCCTAGCTCTGATCTATTTCTCTCCCACATGGAAGTCCCACTTTGTCTCCCCCTAAGGATTTCTCATAGCTGGAGCTGTCTGAGCTCTTCCTCCTAGGAGGGGTCACTCTCCAGACTTTGAGTCTCGGACTGTGAGGCTCCCGTCTTACCTCCCCCAGGCCAATTTACCCTGTTCTTTGTCTCCTTTGTCTCTTCTGCAGTCAGAATGGTTCTTCAGTGATGACGAGGACAAAGCAGACGGAGTAAGTGATGAGCGGGTGGGTGATGGTCTGAGGTGGCCCCTTGTCCTGGAAAGAGATTCAAGATTCAAATGGGTGTGGCAGTGGAGAGATGGCTCAGAGGTTAAGGATTCCTACTGTTCCTGCTGTGGTTCCCAGTGCCCACATTCTATTCTCACAGCCACCAGGACTTCTGATGCCCCCCCTCCCCCCCCAGCCTCCTTGAGCACTACACTCAAGTACACAAGCCCATACCCAGACACAGATAATTACACATAATTAAAAATAAAAGAGGCAGCTGGGCGGTGATGGCTCAGATCTCTGAGTTCGAGGCCAGCTTGTTACCAGGACAGCCAAGGCTACACAAAGAAATCCAGTTTCAAAAAAACCAAATAAAATAAAAGAGGCTGGAGAAATGGTACCATGTTTAAAAGCATTTGATGCTCTTGCAAGGACCCAGGTTGGAGTCTAGGATCCAAAATGGCCACTAGCAGCCATCTGTACTCTCCAGTAGCATCTGATGCCCAGATATATAGTCAAATACCCAGACATATAAAAAGATAAAAATAAAGTCTTTAAAACAAAACAAAAAGATTGGAGCAAAGTGGTCCAAGGCACCTTCAGTCTAACAGATGGGACATGGCTTTCCCTTTAGGAACACCAGTGTGGTGGGGGTCAAACTCTGAGGAAACACAGTAGTTAGCATGTAGGATGGTCCAGTCTGGTGGGAGAGACAAGGCTCTTGTTGTCAGCTGAGGAAGCCTTCTGGGCTCCATCCTGGTGGGGCGACCCCTCACAGCACCAGAGGAGACCTATCAGATCTAGTCTTAAAATGTTACCATTGAGGAGACATCCCCACTCATGGGCTGTCATTCTGCCACCACACTCTGAGGAACCTAAGGCTAGCCATCTCGGAGGCTGCTGGCTGACCCCCTCCTCTGTTGGCAGACTCCTGTTGATGACAAGGAGCCTCGATCAGTGCCCAACATCGAGTACCTCCTGCCCAACATTGGCAGGACAGTGCCACCTGGTGATCCGGGCTCAGGTGAGTGCAGGGGCCTGGGAGGGAACAGAGAGGGTGGGTCTGCCTTCCTGGGGGTCCCAGATGCCAGCCAGATGTTTATCTTCTCTGCCCCGCCCCCCAGGGCCCTGGCCTGGCAGCACCCCAAGATGGGCCATAGTGGGCTTTCTCTCTCTCTCTGGGAAAATCCAGCTGTATGCTCGGCATCCCCAGTTCTGGGCAGGGCTGTGTTTGGCTGTCTTCACTGGCCTCTCTCGAGCCCTTCATTTTCACAGCTGGCAGCGTTCTGGGTTCATTCCTCTTTTTAATTTCTCTTCCTTCTCTCCTTGCACCCTGTCCCTCCCTCCTCTTCTCCCCTCAATCTCCTCCCACCACCTCCGTCCGTCCCCCCCCTTCTTCTCCTGCCCTCCTCCTCCAGCGGACCTGTTGGAGATTTAAAGGGTATAGTGCGGTGTCGCGGTCTCGGTCACTAACAGTAGCGGGTGATTATAAGAAGGCTGGGCAGGCATGAGTGGTAGACATGTCCCCAACAATGAGACCCCAGCCTGCCAGAGCAGTTGGTGGTGCTGGTCCACAACAGATCCCCGGCCCCACCCTGCCTCCTCCTAGCCCTGATTTCCCTTCTTGGAAGGAAGCCAGACCCCTTGTCCTTCCACAAGATGGCTACCCTTCCCAGCCCCAGGCTCTGATCTTCCCTGTGCCGAGCAAACACTTCGGGTCAACCAAGATGAGCAAAGCTTGTCTGTGGGCCCCGCCTCTGCCAGGACCAATGATACCACCCCAGATGCCATTCTCAGATGGCAGCCCCTACCTCAGTTGAGGCTCTGGACACTCATCCTAGATGTCCTGTCCTGTTCTGTGGCCAGAGGCAAAAGCATGGTCCCTTTCTTCTTGGTCCCGACCACAGCTCTTCTCATGTCTGGCTACACTGCCCTGGCTTGTCTGGTTCTTGTCCCAGAGGGAGCCCACAGCAGCCTTAGTTATGAGATGCGGGCTGGGGGTGAGTGGCAGAGGGGAGCCCCTGCCTCTTGTAATCACCTGCTGCCGCCTGCCCCTCGTGTGTGTGTCAAGTGTGGTCGGCCATCCTCGCTCTCCTCATCATCTGCAGGGGAGGGGGCTGGGGAGGGGGCTGGGGAGGGCCTCTAACCTGCCTGCCAGAGAGTGTGGATTAACTGCACCTGCTCGCTAACCCAGGCCTTGGAACAGCCTGATCCTTCTCCAACCATAACCATGGAGAGGTTGCTGCCGGGTCTTGTTATCTGGTTCCTTCTCCATTCTGGAGACACTACAGAGTGGGAATCTAGTCCCTCAGATGTACCGGTTTTGATTGGTTTAAAAGGGACCTTGCCCCTTAAGGGCAGGTTGATGGCTCTGTCACCAGCCCACTGCCTCTGTGTCTTACCCACCTCATTTCTGCTCTTTGACTTGATCACTCAGTGTGGTCCCCTTTCCTTCTCATGTGCTGGGGGTGGGGCGCACACTTCTGCACTGTGTGGTCTCCATGTTCTTTAAAGTATCTGTGATGTGCTGTTGCACCATTGTGTTTTCTGTGAACTGCATCCGATACTGGCATTTTCTCTCCAGTACTTCAGAGTCACAGGGCAGGAAGGGGAGGGGAGAGGAGCCAGGCCCAAAGAAAGGCCCCTTGCCCTTAACTCTGGGCAAGTGATGTCACTTCCTGCCTCTAAAAGAAGTGGTGGCTAACATCATCTTCTGCTCTGGGCCATCCCATAGAAAATGCCAGCAGAACCAACGGCACTGCGAGGGCCTGGGGAGAACACCTTCATGTCTGAACCTTTGACACAAGAAAAACAGTGTTAATATGACCCAGGTTTATCCTTCCTGGTCTAACATCCAGTTTTCTTTCTTTTGCCAACAGATTCCACCACCTGTAGTTCAGCCAAGTCCAAGGTTAGTGCCAAGGCTTCTAAATTCATTCTGCCTGGACAGGAGAACCCACCTTGGTTTTTGGTAAAGAGAATTAGAATGGTAGTTAGACTCGGGGCGGGGGGGAAAGTTGAGGGTTCTCTGGGAAGAAAGGTGGGAAATACTGAGTGTCTAGGGAAAGCTGAGGTGTTAACCTTGGTGATGCCTGGAGAGGCATCTGATGGACAAGAAGGGTTGGCCTTGGAGTTGGGTTGTATGTTATCATCACAAGCTCTGGAGGCAGAAAATTCCAAATTTGAGTCCTGGCTTTGCCACTTAGTTTTAAAATGTTGGGGTAATTCTTTCTGGATTGCAGCTTTATTCTCTGCAAAATGAAAATAACATCAAGTGTGTCTGCTGTGATAAATATGCTTTAAGGTCTCTAGAGGAAGCTGAGTATGGTGGCTCCTGACTATAATCCTAACACTTGGGAGGTAGAGGCAGCCTGGGCTACATACTGAGTTCCAGGTTAGCCAGGGCTACATAGCAAGATCCTGTCTCAAAACAAAACCAAAAAAAGGAGAGGGTGCTGTCTTGGAGATCTTAGCAAAGTAAGAGAAACGAGTGAGAGCTCAATGAAAGCAAGAAAAATCAATGAAACTACATGCTGTTTCTGTGGGAAAAAATCAATAAAATTGATGAACTTCTAACCGGACGGCAGAGTAAAGAGATGGCACAAATTACCAATGCTAAGGATGACACAAGTATATCTAGAGATCACACAAACACTATCATAGGGACATCAGTACAGACCACACAGACACTCAGAGAAGACTATAAACAACTCTGTGCCCGGAAAGTCAGTAAATAGACCTATACTTGGAAGGAGTCAAACTACCAAAATTTGCATAAGAAATGGATAACTATGGTGTGTGTATGGAGGTCAGAGGGCAAATTTTTACTATGTGGGTCCTAGAGGATTGAACTCAGATCCTCAGTTTAGTAGAAAATTCCTTTTACCTGCCAAATCTTTTACTCATTCACTTAATTTTGAGACAGGGTCTTTCTATGTAGTCCAGATTCTTGCCTTCCCCCCCCCCCCCCCCGAGTACTGGGATTACAGGTGTATGCCATCACATGTGGTTTATTTTTTTAATTTTAACAAATTAATTTATTTATCCAATTTTATAGAATCTTGGTTATAAAATAGTTGTTTTAGACTCTGTTCTAGTGCTATGAAGAGACATTATAACCAAGACAACTATTATAAGAGAAAGTATTTAATTGGGGGCTTTCTTAAAATTTCAGAAGTTCAGTCCCTTATCATGGCAGGAAGCACACTAGAGCAGTATCTGTGAATTACATTCTGATCCACAGGCAGAAAGAGAGAAACTCTGGGCTTGTCATGAGCTTAGGAATCCCACCCGCAGTGACACACTTGCTCTAACAAGGGCACACCTCTTAATCCTTCTAATCCTTTCAAATAGTACCACTTCCTGATGACTCAACATTCAAATATACATTAGCGGGCTGGAGAGATGGCTCAGTGGTTAAGAGCACTGACTGTCCTTCCGGAGGACCTGAGTTCGATTCCCAGCATCCACATGGCAGCTAACAACTGTCTGTAATTCCAAGATCTGACACTCTTACACAGTTATACATGCAGGCAAAATACCAATTCACATAAAATAAAAATAAAATATTTGGAAAAAAATATATATATATACATTAGCCAGAGGGGGCCATTCTTATTCAAACCACTACAATAATGTAATTTAAAAGTCAGTGGTGATGCAGGCCTTTAATCCCAACACTCAGGAGGCAGAAACAGCTGGGTCTACAGAGCTAGTTCCAGGACAACCATGACTGTTTCACGGTGAAACCCTGTCTTAAATAAATCAAAAAGCCAAACCAAAACCAAAGAAGCCTCCTATTTAACAGTGACAGTTTAGTCAATAGTGAGCCACATACGTGAAAGTAATCCCATACAGCCTTAATGTATGTAGTAGATTAACACTGTCAAGGTTGTGTACACACTATGGTGTTCACACAATGATGAACTCCCTTCATGACATGTTTCTTAGGGTTCACCCCACTAGGAAGTAACTCACAACCTACATTCGTCCAGTACTTAAATACTTATTTAAATTATACATAGGGGCTAGATGGATGGCTTAGCTGTTGAGCATATACTGCTGTTGCAAAAGACCAGAGTTCAGTTCCTCGTGCTCACATTCGATGTCCCATCAGTAACTCCCGCTCCAGGGCCTCTGGCACCTGTTGGCCTCCAGGCCCATGCACGCATACACATATAAGCTCACTCGCTCTCTCTTGTGTGCACGCGTACACACACATACACAGACATACACAAAAATAAAAATCTTAAAAAATATTATTTGATTGCTTACATAGAAATACTAGCACAGGAGTAGGAGATGTCTCAGAGGTTAGAAGTGCTGGCTGCTCTTGCAAAAGACTTGGGTTTGCTTCCCAGAACCCACATGGCAGCTCACATGGGGTGTAACTCACATGCCTGTAATTTCAGTGCCAGGAGATCTGATGTCCTTTTTGACCACTGCACTCAATGTTGAAAATACATGCATGCTCTTACATATACACATAAAATAAAAAACAAATTTTGAAAAAGAAACACATGCACACAAACACAAAACTACTACCAATTCTCAAAAAATCTCTTCCAGGAAGTAGAAGAGGTAGGAATACTCAATGTGTGACACCAGCATTCCCCAATATGCAAGGCTGCTAGTGTCTCTAACCACAGGGATATTCACTGAATCAATGCCACAGATCTCAGCCGATCTCCCACACATGGCCTCACTGTGCTGAATGCTGAGGATACAAGGAGCTGAAGGGCTGGAGAGACGGTTCAGTGGTTAAGAGTACTTACTGCTCTTCCGGAGGACCTGAGATCAGTCCCCACACTAATTAGCTCACAACTGCTAGTAAGTCTGGGTCCCAGGATTTGACATCCTCTCCTGGTCTCCACAAGCCACTAAAGACCCAGGCACACACACAGACATATATACACACAGAGAGACACACACATGCATCGGATAGACACTTCAAGAATGAAAACAGAGTGGAGCAGATCGATTCCTGTCCACACAGGGCTTATCTTGGAATGGATTCCAGTACTGTACTAATGAGGGTATTAGGACACCGTAAAAGCAGAAGCTGGGTGGAGTTCACAAACCAGATTTCTGTGAGGGAAGGAAAATTCATGACCAGACAAGAGAAGTCTGACTGAGACAAATTCAGAGCAAAAATGCAAAGCCTTGTGGGTAGAGGGAGGCTTGTATTCAAAGAGGGGAGCTGAGACACAAACCCTCACCCCCTCCCGGAGGCAGAAGAAGTAGCAGGAAGGAGGAAAGATGGCCTCGTGCCCTGGTGGTGGGTTGTGAGTGCCTCAGAGGCTGCTCTGCTCAGCTACTTCTGTGCCAGTTGGGATGTCCTCTGTCAGAGCCCCTACACAGGTCCTCCTCATTACCCCCTATGGCCACACCTCCCTGTTGCCTCCTGGCTGTGGGATTCCAGCTTCCCCCAAATCCTGGACCTCCTTAATCCCTTGTGAGGCTGGTGGCTCCTCTGGAGGCCTCTCCGTAGCCACAGAACCTTGAACATACACAGCATACTTTTCAGAAAGTATCCAAGTCTAGTGTGTGGAGTCACTGATCCACACATACTCCATGCCGTCTTCACTAGACCTCTGAGTTCTGTACCATCCTCACTTTATAGATAGGAAAGACAGTGCTCAGTTTAAGTAATTAAAAGTTTGGATATGTTCTTGCTCATTAACGGGTGGAGATCTGCACGTGTCCTTTCCTTGGTGAATGCCTTGGGGACCCAGTTTTGTTTTTTTTTTTAAACTTTGTTTATTTATTATTTATTTATTTACTTGTGTTGGTGTTTGCCTGGAACTGGAGCTACAGACAGTTGTGAGCTGCCATGTGGGTGCTGGGAATCGAACCCGGGTCCTCTGGAAGAACAGCTGGTGCTCTTAACCGCTGAGCCATCTCTCCAGCCCTGGGGACCCAGTTTTGATCTTCTGCTTTCAGGGCTGGAGCATTTCTTGCTTTGGGGATGTAGAGTATCCATAGCATGAATATAAAACATCTAATAACCTACCTGAGAAATTGAGGCAGGGGCCAGACTGCCTGACTAAGTAATAGAAATAATTGTCCTGGAGATAGATACTTTAAATTGTGTGTATGATCCACTGAGGTTTCTGGGAGTCAGCTCCAGTGAAGGGGCCCCAGGCATCTGAGTCTGTAGTGTCCCATTTCAGGCCCTGAGGCCTAGGCCACAGTCAGCCTTGAGTTCCCAAAGCTAGGGACCATCTCTGCACAGTGCTGAGACTGCACAGAGCCAGCCTCTGACTCTGAAAGTCAGGTCAGTGACTGGCAGCAGCTGTGTTCCCTTGCTGGGGTTGTCATCGCCCAGCAGCCTGCTCCTTCTTTTCTCTGGTGCAGCAAGTGTCTCAGAGCCTTCTAATGGGACAAAGGCGTCCTGGTCCTGTCACAGGCCATTGTGCTAGCCTTTCCTCAGGCCAGGTGCAGGACACCAGGTGGGATCCACACCATGAATAGCAGTTACACTCTGTGGGTCCTCCCTCTGAGGATCATTTTTGGCTGTTCCTTACTGGAGTACAGGCTGGCACATGTCACAGATTCCTAGCTCAAGCATACTAGTGTCATACCCAGAAGTCCATGTTTGCCGGGAAGGGTTCCTTTTTACATCTCTGATGGTGCCCCACCCCGACTCTCCATCTAGCCACAGTAACCAGCCCAAGGCCTCTAGTCCCCAGCTCGGCTGTCTGATTCAGCATGGCCGTATCCCACCTCACCACAGGTTCCTTGTCCCCTTGGTCTGTCCAAAGCTCCAAAGGAGAATTATCTGGCCATGTGGAAATCACAATCATTGGAGAGCAAGCCTTTTCTCCTCACATACTCTCAGTCACAGACCCCTTCAAAAATCAGAGGACAGGGCTGGAAGAGATTGCTCGGTGGTTGAGTTCAAGAACTCCTAGTTCCCAGCAACCACATGCTGGCTCACAACCATCTATAACGGGATCTGATGCCTTCTTCTGCTGTGCAGATGTGCAATGCCCTCTTCTGCTGTGCAGATGTGCAATGCCCTCTTCTGCTGTGCAGATGTGCAATGCCCTCTTCTGCTGTGCAGATGTGCAATGCCCTCTTCTGCTGTGCAGATGTGCATTTGAATATTGGCAGAAGTTTCTATCCTGCCTGCAGCTCCCAAATAACCATGCAGAGTCTTAATATTAATTATAAATACTCAGCCATTAGCTTGGGCTTGTTACCATCTCGTATGTTTAAATTAGCTCATATTTCTTATCTCTGCTTTGCCACCTGGTTCACGGATTGTCACCTCATTTTCTTCACATCACGCTTCCTCGGAGTCTGTCTGCTGTCTCTCCTGACTTTGCCTTTCTTCACCACAGCATTCTCAGTCTGGCTTTTCTGCCTAACTTTATCCTGTTCAGCTATTGGCCAGTCAGCTTGTTTATTAAACCAGTTATAGAGACATATATTCACACAGTGTTCAGAAGGATTATTCCACAGCATTCACTCAAAGCACATACAGTACATAAATAAATAAATCCTTAAAAAAAAAAAAATCAGATGACAGCTCTGTAGCCGTGCTCCAGAAGGTATACAGAAAGCCCCTGCGGCAAACACTGAGGCTCAAACCCCGTGCCCGCCAGCCTCCCCACGCCCGCCAGCCTCCAGGTCAAAGCCTTTCTGTGGAGGCTGCAGCTGGTGATTGCCCTGCCTGTCAAAGTGAAGAGTAAAATCAGTTCCCAGCGCCGCCCCCTGTTGCCACTTAAGTCTCTGTGTTTAAAATACTCAACCACATCAACAGTGGCCACTGACTAAGCACAAGCCGGGCGCTTTCTGAGCATGTGCAGCTAAAGAAAGCAGTGCTGGGGGCGGGAGCTGGAGAGACTGCCCAATGGCCAGAGCACTGGCTGCTCTGCGGAGGACCTGCACCTACATTTCAGCTCCCAACTGTCTGTAACTCCAGTTGCTGGGGATCCAATGTTCTTTCTCTTCTGACCTCCACAGCAATAGTCACGAACATGATGCAACCACACACACACACACACACACACACACACACACACACACACACCACTCAACACATGAAATAAAATAAATCTAAAAATTAAGAAAAAGAATCTGGAAAGACCCATATTGTGTGTCTAACAAACACCACAGGTCCAGTTCCCAGAGGATCCCATGCCTCTGTCTTCCTCAGGCACCCACACTCAGCTACACACATTCATACACATAGACACACATAACTAAAATAAATAAATAAATCTGGAGGAAAAAAGGGAAATCAAGACTTAGAAACTGGTCGTGGCACACCAGTGGGGAAGCAGAGGCAGGAATTCAAAGCTAGCCTGGTCTACAGAGTGAGGTCAGCCAGAGCTACATAGAAGCCATTGAATTGATCTAGGGCTGGGGATTGGCGGGTGAAAAGGGAGAAGTGACGGGGGAGGCGCCCTGGAGAGGAGAGATTCTCAAGTGGGCTGAGCGGAGAGTGAGGAGGGTGAATGCGTGTAGCCAAGGATGTGCAGGGGAGGATCCCATACCAGTCACTAGTTAGGACATTTGGAAGTGACTGGAGAAGACCCTCCCCAGCTCCCAGACCCGAGAGGGCGCTGAGCTATGGATAGGAACACGCGGTGGTGATCCTTGGGTGATGGTGACATTCTGCAGGCACCGAGTGGGCTGAGTGGGAAACTTTTTGCCTGCTTGGTGTTGGGACTGACTTGTTTGGGACATGATGATTGGATGCCATTGTATGGTGGGGAGTAGTAATGTGCAGTGATGGGTCAGCCTTCCTTACCCTCATTATCTCCTCGCACAGGGTTCGTGGGTCCCCAAGAAAGAGCCTTACGCCCGGGAGATGCTGGCGATCTCCTTCATCTCTGCGGTCAACCGCAAACGGAAAAAGCGGCGGGAGGCTCGGGGCCTGGGCAGCAGCACCGACGATGACTCCGAACAGGAGGCACACAAGGCTGCGGCGGGGACGCAGGAGCCACCCGAGGAGCAGCTGCCGGGTCCCGCAGCCGTGGAGGTCCCCGGTCGCATCAGCCCCCCGACGGCACCTGACGAGCGGCCGGCGGCGGACACGCGCTCCATCGTCTCGGGCTACTCCACCCTGTCCACCATGGACCGCAGCGTGTGCTCGGGCACCGGCGGGCGGCGCGCGGGCGCGGGCGCGGGCGACGAGGCGGACGATGAGCGCAGCGAGCTGAGCCACGTGGAGACGGACACGGAGGGCGGCGCGGGCCCCGGGGGGCGCCTGGCGCGCCGTCCGTCCTTCAGCTCACACCATCTTATGCCGTGCGACACGCTGGCGCGCCGTCGCCTGTCCCGCAGCCGCGCGGATGGAGAGAGTCCGGGCGCGGGCACGGCCCGGGCGGGTCCCCGCGGTCCCGAGCCCCCGGGGTCGGCGTCGTCCAGCAGCCAGGAGTCTCTGCGGCCCCCAGCGGCCGCCCCGGCACTCGGATCACGTCCTTCGCGCGTGGAAGCCCTGCGCCTGCGGCTCCGCGGCACCGCCGACGACATGCTGGCCGTGCGGCTTCGGCGCCCGCTGTCACCTGAGACCCGGCGACGGCGGAGCAGCTGGCGCCGCCACACGGTTGTGGTGCAGAGCCCGCTGACCGACCTCAACTTCAACGAGTGGAAGGAGCTGGGCGGAGGGGGCGCCCCGGAGCCCGTGGGTGCTCGCCAGCATAATGACAACAAGGACTCTGGCCTCAGCAGCCTGGAGTCTACCAAGGCACGGGCTTCATCGGCCGCCTCGCTGCCGTCGGGGGACCTAGGGAACCTGCAGGGCCTGCCCCCGCGCCGCTCAGCTGCCGCCCGCCTCCACCAGTGTCTGTGACACTGTCCTCGGGCCGGTGGGGGAGAAGGGCGGTGCTGGTGCCGCGGGCGGAGGTTTGGTGGGATGGGCGGAGGAGAAGGAAAGGGCTGCTGAGATCGACGTCCCTTGGATAAAGGACTGAGTGGCCCTTTCCGTGCGTGTACTTAGGGACCATTGTTGACAGTGGAGTGTGGATGGACCGCCCAAGTTTCATACTGAAGGAAAAGATCCCGCTGGATTTCTGCGTTGTCCTCTGCCTCCTTCCTACCTTCGTTAGCTCCTAGCCAAGGAGGCTGAATGTCTGGGGAGCGGATGTGTAGGGTTGGGTGTCCGTGGGAGAGGGGGCTTGTGTGTGTGTGCGTGTGTGTAGTCACTGTGCAAAGGTGTGTCCAGTAGCGACTTCTGCCCCAGCCCCTTCATTTCCCCACCTGTCCCCAGGCCAGGACCTTGCCTTTGGTGTAGGCAGGCACTGTATCTCCAAGCTTGGCAGAGCCTGAGGCTGGGTTGAGGCCACTTCCAGAGGCAGGACTGAACCCCACCACTACCCAGTCGCTCCTCACACCCTTTCCAACCTCTGAAGTCACCCTCTGAGCTCTTTGGCCCGTGGGCCTGTCTGCTCCCCAGTTTTGGGAGTGTCCAGGAAGCCCTGCAGCTGGCCCCTTCCCCCTCTTTATCCTTCCTCCAAGCTCAGCATGCAGACTCACCTCCCTTCCTGGGAACAGTCCGGAAGAACTCCCTGGTTTCTAGGGTCTCCGCCGGGCTGTTCCTGCAGGATGGGTGGGACCCAGCTCCCCTTCTTCACATTGTAAATAAACGTTGGCCACCAGCCCTGCCTCCACCTGCCCTCACTCATTCCAGGAAAGCCCAGGGGGCTGCCAGCCCTGCAGCCCTCCGCCAGTGTCCTTGGTTTATGCAAAGATTTGCTGTAAAGTCTCCCCCACCTCCCTTCTACTGTAAATATTGTCTCTAATGTGTAACATATTATAAAGAATTTATAAGGATTTTTAAAGATGTTTTGCTCATTTTAAAAAGTGTTGTAACAGTGTTTGATAAAGCCCCACTCTGCATGGCTCCTCCCGCAGTGTCCCTGACACACCTCTTCTCTAGGTGAAAACTAAGATTCCTGCTTCTGGAAGTCCTGTCTTAAAAGTACAGTCTATATCTTGGAAATAAATGGCCTTTCTCAGGCGTGAACCAACGTCTCACTTGTTTTGGATGGGGAGACAGCCCTGGGGTGGACAGTGAGGTCCGTGTCCTTGTAAGGAGGGTAGCCAGGCAGAGTGGAAGAAATCTCTCCAGCGCCCTTTTGAGTCCTAGGAGACCGTGCTGTCCCCACACCTCCATCCCTACATCAGCAAGTCCTCCAGGACCCCACTCTGCAATAGGTGCAGAGGCTCTTGTTTCTCAAGCTTCCAAGTGGCCTTGGGTACTACCCCACAGGCACCATGCTCAGGCCCAGCAGCGTTACCAAAGGACAGTGTGCAACTTGCCTATTTCTCAGTCATATATGTAAATCTGCAGGCTCCCCTCAGTCATGGCTCTGTAGCTGCCTCTACCAGGGTGAGCTCAGGACTAGTGTCTGAGTGACCAGAACCCACCTTGAAAGCTTTGCCCTACATCCCACCTCCAGCCCTCAAGCTCATTGCTGTCATTATGTCCTTTCTGGATGTGAGAAAGCTGAGATACAGGACAGGATGTATCCTGACACGATCACCTATTAAAAATCTGTGGAGCGGGGGAGATGAGAGAGGAGGCTGAGATAGTAGGGGTGAGGGCGGGACTCCCTCCTCACAGACTGACCTGCAGACAGCAATTCACAGACTGACCTGCAGACAGCAATTGACTTTAGAGAAGAGAAGTCACACGAAGATACTCCTAACAGAAGAAAAAAACAGAATTCAGCCAGGCAGTGGAGGCGCACGCCTTTAATCCCAGCACTCGGGAGACAGAGGCAGGGGAGCTCTGAGATTGAGGGCAATCTGGTCTACACAGAGAAACTCTTGAAAAACAAACACCAAAGACAACTCACACAGAGTTGCAAAACAATTGTCCATAAAGGTCTGATTTGTGCGTCTCCAATCACATGAAGGAGGGGGAGGGGATAGATCGACATTGGACCAAAGTTTTGGGCTTTGTTGTTTTTTTTTTAAACTTTATTTATTTATTTATTTTTTATTTATTTATTTATTTATTTATTTGCCTTGAACTGTTTGCCTGGAACTGGAACTACAGACAGTTGTTAGCTGCCATATGGATGCTGGGAATCGAACCCGGGGCCTCTGGAAGAGCAGACGGTGCTCTTAACCGTTGAGCCATCTCTCCAGCCCTGCTTTGTTGTTTTTTTATTTTGTTTAACCTTGCAACTCACAGTGTAGACCAAGCTGGTCTCAAACTTATGGCAATCCTCCTGTCTCATCCTCTTGATTGCTGAGGATTACAGATGTGTACCACCATGCCTGATTTGTGGTTTAAATCTAAACCGTCTCCCACTGGCTCAGAACTTGGCCTCATGGTCCCTAACTCATTCATAGCACTATTTTTTTTTTAAGATTTATTTATTTATTATGCATACAGTTTTACAGAAGAGGGCACCAGACCTCATCATAGATGGTTGTGAGCCACCATGTGGTTTTGCTGGGAATTGAACTCAGGTTCTCTGGAAGAACAGTCAGTGCTCTTAACCTCTGAGCCATCTCTCCAGCCCCTCATAGCACTATTTTGAAGTCTGTGGGACTGGCTGGCAGAAGCAGGTCACCATCATTATCATTCCTCAGCCCATCCCCTCCCAATCCAGGAGGGTCTTCCCATCTTCATCCAGCTACAGTATGTTCTCCACCATGATGGACAGAAACTCCTTTGAAAGTGTGATACAGGACTGGAGAGTTGGCTCAGCGGTCAAGAGCACTGACTGTTCTTCCAGAGGACCTGAGTTCGATTCCCAGCATCCACATGGCAGCTAACAACTGTCTGTAATCCCAAGATCTGACACCCTTACACAGTTATACGTGCAGACAAAACACCAATTCATATAAAATAAAAATAAATATTTTTTAAAAAGTGTGATACAAAACAATCTTTTATTTACTAATTGTTTTGGTCAGGTATTTGGCCTTGGCAATAAATAGAATATAAAATTTTAAGTGGAAGTTGAGACTAAGAAGCCATTTGAGCAGTTACTGAAAGAGCTAGGGTAACTATTTTAAGTATGAGACAGAAATCCTAACTAGGGACAAAGACATTTTGTTTCTAACTAGGGACAAGAATATTTTGTAAGTCTATGAGCCAACCGATCAGGAGATAAAGCAGGTGTTTTCCCAAGGACAGCCCAGAGTCTTGAGGGAAACCATACAGTTTGATGTGTTAGTTGGAGACTTCAACATCCCATACCCAGTGGTGGGTAGAATAACCACAGGAAGAAGGCCTGGTCGCTGTAAAGCAGCTGGACTCAGGGTTCTGAAGAGCACTCCAAAGACTTTCTCGTGTGCACATGGGGCATTGTGGGACAGAGGATACAGCAGGCCTTCAGCAAGTCCCTATGCATGTCAGAGAAGAGAGGTCACACAACCTCATTCTCAACCACAATGGGATGAAGCAAGCCAATTAAGGGGTTTAGGGCCAATGAACTGATTCATCAGGTGAGGGTGCTTGCTCCCAAACCTCACAGCCTGAGCTGGATCTCTTGAACCCTCTGGATGGAAAGAGAACCACTCTTTAAAAAAAAAAAAAGATTTTATTTATTTATTATGGATACAGTGTACAGAAGAGGGTGCCAGGTGTCATTATAGATGGTTGTGAGCCACCATGTGGTTGCTGGGAATTGAACTCAGGACCTCTGGAAGAGCAGTCAGTGCTCCTAACCTCTGAGCTATCTCTCCAGCCCGAGAACTACTCTTTTGTCTGTGTTTTTGTTTTGAGGCAGAGTTTCTCTGTGTAGCTCTGGCTGTTCTAGAACTGGCTTTGTAGACCAGGCTGGCCTCAAACTCAGAGATCCACCTGCCTCTGCCTCCTGAGTGCTGGAATCAAACGTGTGAGCCATTATGCTCACTCGGCTGAGAACCACTCTTGAAACTCGTCCTCAGAGGCTGGGCCTTTAATCCCAGCACTCGGGAGGCAAAGGTGGTCTACAGGGTGAGTTCCAAGACAGCGATGGCTCCATACAGAAAAAACTTCCTTGTCTCAAAACAAAAACAAGAACGTCATCTTCTGATCTCCATACACTCACTGTGGCACACGATCATACATTTTAAAAAGACTTATAATCAAGATATATGGCCCAGAGGCTGGGGGTGGGGCTTAGGCATAGTGCTCAATTTCTGTACCACATAAGCCAGCTTGGGTGGTGCATGCCTTTGACCTCAACAACTGGGAGATAAAGGCAGGAAGCTGAGTTCAGCTTCTGCTTCTGCAATGTGAAGAGTTTGAGGTCAGCCTGAGATACATGAGACCCGGCCTCAAAAAAAAAAAAAAAGATATTTTTAGATCAGATAAATAGAGCAATGTCAGTCCAAGACAATACAAGAAGCAGAAAAAGACGCTGAGAGACTAGAATCTTCTCAGGTGGAGATGGAAGGCAGAACCGCTGCTTCAGGATAGTGTGGCTCAGCCATAAGAGCCTGCACCTTGTGCTGGGTCCTGCTGGGCAGGACCAACCTGAACTGGATCCCCAGAACCCCCAGCACAGAGAAGGAAGCCACTCTCCAAAGTTGTTCTCTGACTCCACAGTCTGTGGCACGTCTGCCACCAGACACACCCTTGCTACCTGAACATCCATGTAGGAATGGCCTCAAGGTGGACTGATACACATATGGTGCCTAAAAAGAAGCTGGGCTGCTGTGTGATCCCACCCATGGGGAAAGTCTAGGGGTCCACACAGGGAAAGGAGATGAGTGACTCCCTAGGGATGGGTGCCACAGAGGAAGATGCTAAAATGGGTAATGACAGTCGGGGGTCAGAGTTTTTGCAGGTGTTAAAAAATTCTAAAATGAGACTATAATACTGCCTGCACGCATGCAAACACACTAAAATCCACTGAGGTGTAGATGCTTAAGTGGGAATTTTATGGCATGTGAAATGCACCTGAGTGAATCAGAATCCGTAAAGACGGACAAACAAGCTGCCCTCTGACCTTGCTCCTCTGCCCATAAGGTTTGCTGTTTCATGGGAAATGTTTCTCAGAAAAACTCCATTTCTGCCAGGCATGGTGGCACACCCTTTAATTCCAGTACTTGAGAGTAGAGGCAGGTGGATCTCTGGTCTACAGAGCAAGTTCCAGGACACTGGGGCTCTGCTAAACAGAGAAAGTCTGTCTTGAAAAACCAAAAGAGGAAGAAAAACTCCAGTTCTATTAGTGTTGAAGGAGTGAAGTGCCCCCCCACAGCTACCACCTTTCTGGCATAGGTGAGGATGGACATGGTTATCTGGCCCAACTAAAGTAGTCAGGTGATGACGGGGGTGGAGGAAGGTTGGGAGATGTCAGGGATAGCATAGCATCCACTGGAGGGAGTCCAAGGTCTCATTCTGGACCATCAAATAGTGTCACCACCAAGACTGATACCCCACTCTCCTCTCTCGAGGCACTGAATTGTCACCCACAACCATGAGACCTGCAGCAAGAGCCATCTCTGCAGCCATTGGGCTGGTCTTGAACACTTTCCTACTGCAGAGTATATTGCTTCCGCAGAGGACCAGTGTTCAGTTCCCAGCACCCACATCAGGCAGCTCACAACCACACCTGTTCCGGGGGATCCAATACCCTCTTCAAGTCTCTTCAGGAACCTTTACTCATGTGCCCCCCTCCCAGCATACACACTTAAAAATAAAATGCAAACATTTAAGAAACCGCCCCACCACTTGCCTCTTAGAAGAAGACATGCAGCTCTCTGTTCCCATCTCCTTGCCTGTCCGCACTTGAGCTACCTGGATTTTACTTCCTAGAAGCCAAAGACCACTCTCTCCAGCTGTGCCTAGGACTCAGCTATCAGCGCCACACATTGACTCACCTATTTGCTTGGTTGGGTAGTTGATTTTATTGAGACAAGAGTCCCACATAGTAACCCAGGCTTTTAACTCAAGGTAATTCTCCTGCATCAAGTATGGGGTGATGGTGTAATTACAGGTGTGAGCCTTGTCTGATTTTGGGGTTTTGTTGTTTGGGGGAAAAGGTCTCTTTATAATCCAGACTGGCTGTAGGGCATCCTGCCTCAGCACACATCTTTATCCCCCCAAATGCATGCCACTCACTTTTTGTACATTTTGTTAATTTATTGATTTACATATTTGATGGGGCAGGGCACAGTAGGTCTGTGTTGCTCAAAGGACAACTTGGAGGAGTGGCTCTCTGCTGCCACCCTGTGGGTGGGTATAAACTTTATCTGCTAAGCTATTCCTCGGGTCTTCTTTGTTTTGAGACACGGTCTCACATCTCAGGCTGGCCTCCAATTCACAACAGCATAGTTCAATCTGACTTTAATTCCTAACCCTTCTGTTACCACTTTCCAAGTGCTGGGATTACAGGCATGTGCCCCTCCCAACTCCACACTTCTTTTTGTTACTGTTTGTATTTTGTTTTGTTTGTGAAGACTATGTAACTCTGGCAGTATAAAACTCCCTGTTTATACCAGGCTGGCCTTGAACTCAGAGATCTACCTTTATTGGGAAATTTGATTCACTTGTAATTTGTTTTTTTTTAATTTATTTATTATGTATACAGTATACAGAAGAGGGCACCAGATCTCATTATAGATGGTTGTGTGCTACATGTGGTTGCTGGGAATTGAACTCAGGACCTCTGGAAGAACAGTCAGTGCTCTTAACCTCTGAGCCATCTCTCCAGCCCCTCACTTGTAATTTGTAAACTGTGTGTTAATATTATGGGTGTATGCTCGTCCACACACATATGGAGACTGGAAGTAGGTCTTTCTCTATTGTCCTCTGACCTCTCTTTTGAGGCACCATTTATTTCTCTCTGGATCTGGATTTACCTATTGGATAACATGGCTGGCCAGTGAGCTCAGAGGATCTGTCCCTGGCACCCTCTTCCTGCTCTAGGGTCACAGACCACCATGCCTGGCTTTTTATATATGGGCAGTGGGAACCCAAACTATCTTCATGTTTATATGGCAGACACGCCACGTACAGAAACAACCCCCAGCTCTTCCATTTCTCATACTTAAAGTTTCCAAATCAGGGCACCTCAGAGCCTGGTCGTCCTGGGCAGGTCTACATTGCTCATTGCCACCATAGTTACCAAGCCTGTCCCTTTGCCCCATCGCTTGCTTTCAGTCACAGTTTGTAGGTGTGTGCCCGTTTCCTGGCCGGCTCCCCTGGCACAGACTGGCACTTCATCCTGGAGGCACCTAGGCACAGTAGCCAGGGCTATTAGAAAGCCATGTGAGGGCGAGGGAGTGCCCACATAATCTCCGGCAAGCAGGTGGCAGCTTTATTTCTTCTCCATTTTAAATTGCCAATAGTGGGAGAGGGTTAGGGCTGCCCTCTCGTTATCCAGGAATATCAAGAGAAATCAGCAGGACCTGCTGACACCCTAAAAGACACATGAACAGCCTCTAGGTAGAATGAGGTCTGGCTGCATTAGCATCTGAAGTTTAGGGGGTGGGGGAGCAATGGCAGGAGGTGATTCATGAAGCAGTATTCCCAGTAAACAGTAAGCAGTTTCTCAAATCTGGCTCGCTAGTGCCTTACAAGAGAATGCTGCGAAGGGTCCCAAAATGGCTGCGAGTTTGTAGCTTGAAGTCCCTGCCACCTCATGGGACAGAGGTGACAGATATACATGGCTGGCAGAAAGGATCTGGTAACTCCAGGCCTTCCCAAGTAGAATATAAAGAAACCTCTAAATCAGAACAAGCAGGAACTGTGGCAAGACCTTTGAATTCTAGTCCTTGAAAACCCTGGGCAGGACATTTTGCCCACCCTGTGCACTGTGAGGAACAGGTACAATTCACTGTGTCTCACTGGGTGTTTCAGGTGTGAGTTCCTTTTCATTCCAGAAGTCTGAAAGTGACTGTCCTAGAAATGACATTTCTCCTAGAAAGCCAGAGGCTGAAACCCAACATGAGATTGCTACATCTCTAAGCAGTGGCTTTGGGGCCAGGTGGGACTGAATTCAAATTGTGGGTTTACAGATTGCTAGTTCTGTGCTCAGGAAAGATCCCCATATCTCTGTCCTGGCTTTGTGACTCATAGGTGTAGAGAGTCACCTCACTGGTGGCCATGAGGATTAGATGGTACCTTTCCTACATCATCCAGTTCTGGTTCTTTAGAATTAATTGAGTTAGCAGGGTGTGATGCCTCCCAGCTCTCGGGAGGCAGAGACGGAGATCTCTCTGAGTTTGAGGTTATCCTGGTCTACAGAACCAGTTCCAGGATAGCCAGGGCTACATAGAGAGACCCTGCCTTGAAAGTTCAAATAAATAAATAAATAAAAGAATTAGTGAGGTCTTCATAGCATATCCCACTGGTACAGTAAGCATGTGCCCCAGGTAGTGGCAGCCCTATGGCTTCTGTTTCGTCTCGTCTCTTGTACTTTGCCCACTGATGCTGGACTCTGAGAGTCTCCACCCCTCTGCTAGTCACCCCAATTTCTTCCAGGCCCCTGAAGCTGAAGAAGAGAAATAATGAGGCAGAAACCGAGAGGAAGAAGATCCAGGAGAGAAAACAGAAACAAGTTTTATTAAAGCCCCGACACTCGGCTAGAAAAACCAGGAGGGAGAAGAAAGACATTACAAAAGAGACGGACACAGCAACCCTTTCCATTTAGAAATTGTCAAGTTACACTGACAGAGGTCACAGAATATCCACAGAAGCCATCACTGCTACACCAACACAGGCCCTACGGGGTGGATGGGGTGGGTGTGGAGCCAGGCCGGCCTTGAGGGACCCCACTTGAGGCCCCACTAAAGCCTTGGCCCTGAGGCCCCTAGGGAAACAGTATATTGTGGAAGGGGCCAGAGAGAAGCCCCCATGCGAGTAACACAACACAGCGGGCAGGGGTGAGGGGACCAGGTACAGGGTCCCCTGATGTGGCAGTTTCTCTTGTCAAGCACAGTGATGGACAGAGTGGCGAGGCGCATGCAGCTGGAAGGGGGTATAGACGTGCTGTGGGCTTTGAGAAGGCGAGGGAGGCCTCAGGAGGGGAGCCAGGCCAGTGGTGCCAGGATGATGGAACACACACACACACACACATGCACACACATACTGACACAAAGAGGCCCTCTCACGCATCTGTCTGCACCTATACACAGCCATACCCACAGCTCATGTTATCTCTATCCATCCATATATGGTCCTCACATAAACAGCCAGGCATGTCTGCACATACATTACACATGTTCTTACTCCCAAGCATTCTGATGCCCAGGCAGGTTATGTTCACATACATGTACATGGCTCCACACGTACAATATACGTTTTCTCTAGGCATACACATACTCCATGCATGCACACACACACACAGGCTGCACACAATCCCATACACATGTGCAGGGACCAAAGTGAAGAACCATGTGAATCCCACAGGCCCTGTCTGAGAGTGTGGGCAGCCCCTGGATGAACGATCACTTTCCCTGGCTTACCCTCCCTCCACAAAGGACACTCAACTCAGAACAGTGACATAGGGGTGCACACTCAAGTCACAGGGCTGAAGGGGTGTGGGGGCAAGCAAAGAGAAGCAAGCAAAGAGAAATGGAGGGGAGGGGTCCCTTCCCCACCCCTCCGAAGCCAGGGGTCTCTGTACAGCCAAATCAAACCAAACTGCCTCACTGGTCTACAGAAGCCAGGCCACACGCCTGTCCCCAGCCCCTCCCCTGCCAGAAAGCAGCCAGGGAGAGTGCACTGTGGTTTTCTTTGATTTTTTTTTTCTTTTTTAAATATTTATATATATTTATATTACGTATATTATATATATAATATGTAAATATATTTTTAAAACAATATAAAATGTTAAGACACTTCACTTAAATGTAAAGAGTTGCTTGCAATTAAAAGTAATTGCATCATTGTGAGGTCCTTTTTTTTCCCCCCTATTTTTTAGGGTTTTTTGATTTCTTTTTTTTTTTTTTCTTTTTTTGTTTTTTTTTTTTTTTTTTTTTTTTTTTTTTTTTTTTTTTTTTTTTTTTTTTTTTTTTTTTTTTTTTTTTTTTTTTTTTTTTTTTTTTTTTTTTTTTTTTTTTTTTTTTTCTTTTTTTGGTTTTTTTTCTTTTTTCTTTTTTTGGTTTTTTTCTGGGAGGGATTTTTCTTCTTCTTCTTCTTTTGTTATTTTTCAAAAAGGCTTGCTTGCCTTGGTACAAAAATGATTCAAAGCTAGAAAACAAGGATGAACCAACAAAACAAAAACAGAAATTTTTAAAAAAAGAAAAGAAACACAACCCAGTTTTCCCTCCCTCCCCAAACTCAACAGCTGCCGCTGGCCTCCCCTCCAAGCTCCAGGGTCTTGGGTTCTGTCCCTTCAATGGTTCCCTTCTGTGCTTACTGGGGGACTAGTCCCAAGACCACATCTCTGTGCTTACTCTGTGCTCCAAATGGGGCCCTCTCTAGCCTTCCGGCCCTCCCACATAATTTTCTGTGTGGCCCCTGTGCCTGCTGGGGACCAGGCCAGGACCAAGCCAGTCTCTCCCTTTGCCTCCAGGGCTTCACCCAAAAGCCAGTACGCCCTGTTCAGGACCCATGCCAGGTATCCAGAGACTGGAGCACTAGCTGGTGGCTCTGCCTTGGGGATCCTCCAACACCTCACAGTGGTCACCAGATCCCCACAGACAAGTCACATCTCACCCCTTCCCTGAAAAACCTTCAAATCATAAAGGCTGGTTTTAGGTCAAGTTGCCCCCGGCTAAAGGTTAGACTTTACAGTGCCCACCCACCCTCTTCTTCCTATTACACTCACAACCAGACCCTTCCCACCCTCAAACATGTTTCTAGGCCCTTCCATCTTGCCCACCCCCCCCCATAAAATAAGTTAACGGCATTTAAAGTGCTAAATTAGGAAACTAAGGTACTAAGTACCCTTTAGGGTTGCCCTTTTCCAAGGCAGAGTCCCAGGGGCAGGCTATCCACAGGAGCACCCCTCAGGAACAGGGGGTCTCCTTCTGTCCTTTGCTAGCACCAGCCAGACACCGAGCAACAGTGACCGGCTCCTCCCCCTGGCACCTATTGCCCCCCCTTCTCCCTCCCACTCAGCCTTGGCTTCTTCTCTGGGGATTCCATCCAGCAGGCCGGCTTACAGGCCCACCCCAGTTCAGGAGGAAGCCGCAGGTCAGCAGCAGAGTTCTGTCTCTTCGAAGGCTGGACAGCTGCTGGGGTGACTCCGAGGCCAGGGTCTGCCTTGTCCATTGTCCAGCCTGATGCTGGGTCAGTCCATGCTTGTTCATGTAACGGGAGGGAAATCTCTCTCCACTGCAGTCTCCGTGGCTCAGAGTTTGTTCCAAGTATTCTTGGGGAGTCAGGGGAGGTGGGAACTTTGGATGGACTTGGGAGGAAGAAGGAGAAAGGGCACAGGGAGAGAAGATGACAGGAAGTAGGCTGAGTGGGGGAACAGGAAGTCAAGGGAAGTTGGTGTGTTTGGTTTTTAGATTTCTCTTTTGCTCTTAAAAAGAAAGAAAAGGAAAGAAAAAGATAATTAAGAGAGAATCACTTAAAAAACCAAAAACACCGAGGTGAGAGAGCTAAGGGCTATGGCCCCAAAACCCTTCAGGTGTGAGAGTGGGGAGGGCAGGGTGGACATGAAGAAAGCAGAGGGTGATGGCAGGGTGAGGGAGGGGTTTCTAGAAGGAGATGGAAGAATTCCTTGCCCCAAAGGAAGTCAATACGGGGATGGAGGTTCTGGAACCAGAGGGCTTTTCTGAGACTGGGCTCGAGGTCTCATTTGACCCGCTCATTTCTTTAGATGGTTTAGTGGCCTGGAATAAAAACAGGGGTCAGGGGTCAGAGAGAGCAAAGGAGAGCCTCCATGCCGGCTCCTGGCTGAAGTGTTGAAAACTGACTGTAAAATGGAGAAACCAGAGGGGACGTTGGGAGAGAGTTGGTCCTCTGGACTGTGAGGACAGGGAGCAGGGAGTGTCTGGGGGGTGGAGAAGAGTGAGGGGAAGAAGCATGGGATTGGATCAAAGGTCTGGAAACCAGGGTGGGGGTGTTTCGGTCCATGGTTACTGAGAGAAAAGAAAGAAGACAGAAGAGATACCAGAGAGACCCGGCCCAGGACAGGCAGAGGGGACGGGGGTGGAGGGGCGGGGGAGGGAGGGAAAAGAAGTAAAAAGTTAGCAGCAACCAGGGCGCATCTGAAGCCAGGCAGATAGGGGTCGTAGCTCAGCCCAGCAAGAAAGGTCCCTCCCGCCTTGGGCTTCGGTGGGAGGGTGGTCCTCACCGAAGGCTCCTGGTGTAACTCAGAGGAGACATCCTGCCATGACCAGCATCCCTCTCAGCCCAGAATTCCCACTCTAGTCCTCCCTGCTAACCCCCCCCCTCCCCAGTGCTCCTAATAGCTCCTAGAGACCAGGCTGGCTCTCCCGGTCAGTAGCATGTGCGCACCCATAAACACACCATCCTCACTTCTATATTGGCCCCCAGGCTTGTCCTTTGGAGCCATAGTCTCCAAAGTATGGTTTAAGAGTCACCTGCATCACCTCTAGTGAACAATCCATGGCATGCATCCAAATGCGGATTCCTGGGACCCCTTCCAGAATCATCTCTACTTTGGGGTGGGAATGTGCAATTTGAGCAGGTGTCACTATTGGAGCAGGTGGATCTCTATGAGTACCAGCCAGCCTGGTCTACAGAGCTAGTTCCAGGACAGCCAAGGCTACACAAAGAAACCCTGTCTTGAAGAAACAAAAATAAAACACAACAAAACAAGGCCCAGGTGAGTTCACCCAGTCTGGGCTACATAGGGAGACCCTGTGTCACCAAAAGCCAACTGACCAGTAAGAAAAAGGAGCAAAGAAGAAAAAAAAAAAAGAAAAGAAAGGAATTGTGTGGCATACCCCAGTGACCTGTCTGAGGTTCCTGAGAGCAATGCCCGGCCTGTCCTGAAGACCTATGGGGCCACCCCACTGCTAGGAAGGCTCTACCAAGTATCCTGGGGTAGACAGTTCCATCTCAAGCGAGTCCTGCCTACCACAGCCTTCAGGAAAGCAGGAGACTGCCACATTGCTGATAACTGTGTTCTTCTCTTCGACAGGTATGAAAATGGCCCACCAGTGAGTCATGTGGGCTTCACCAATCTGTAGCTGGTAGCCAAGGCTTCCCCGCCTTCAGGAGAGTCAAAGCAAGCTGTGGATTCGGCAGTGTATCCTCCACTGTGGCCCCCATCATCAGTCAGGGGTCTACCCCACTCTGTCCACTGCCACGGGACAGGTATTACCTGGCCCTCCCAGGCTTGGGGACAAACACAAAACAGCCACCTAAGTGCTCCCTGCCAACTGCCTTGGGTTCAGTTCTGCCCCCACCCCGACTTCTGCTTTAGCATCCTCCTCCACTTAAAGTTATAACTCAGAGCTGGAGCGGTAGCTCAGTGGTTAAGACTGCTCTTGCAGAGGACCAGGGTACAGTTCCCAGCACCCACATGGCAGCTCGCAATCACCTCTAACTCTAGATTGAGAGCTTTTAATACCCTTTTCTAGCATCTACGGGTTCCTACATACATGTGGTACACATTAATAAAAAAAATTAATCCTGGCAGTGGTAACACACACCTTTGGTCCCAGAGCCCACAGAGATCTGCCTGCCTCTGCCTCCCAAATGCTGGGATTAAAGGCATGCACCACCATGTCCAGCTGTGATGCATGCTGGTGGAGTTCTTAAGAGCCAGCTCTCATCTGAGTATACACTGGTTACAGTTCCCTTCAAGACCCACTAAAGCAAGATTGCTTGGCAACTCTATGCCGCTCAGAGTTCCCTAGTCTCTGAGGGTTTCTGTCACTTGCCAACAACCCCGTGAAGTGGTTATTTTTCTTAAATATTTATTATTTTTATTTGATGTATATGGGTGCTTTGACTGCATGTATGTTTTGCATCACATCCATGTCTGGTGCCCACAGAGTTCAGCAGAGGGCACCAGATCCTCTGCAACTGGAGCTACAGATGTCTGTGAGACACTAAGTGTGTGGGAATTGAACGTAGGTCCTCAGTGAGAGTATCGGTTGCTCTTAACCACTGAGCCATCACTCCAACCCCCTTCCTCCACCCATGGGTTTTGATTTTGTTCAAAGGAACAAAACTTTCACAACCTCTGTGATGAGACAGAGGCCTCAGAGAGATTCAGCTTTCCTCTGGGAGAAGCAGGACACTGTGGGACACTCTTCCCATTAGACCACATTGCACCAGATGCTCAGGCTACTATGGGACATTTTTCCCTCTAGGCTCTGACTCAGAGTCCCTTTATGGGGTTGGATCAAGCTGGATCAAGCTGGAGCTGCATACCCTGCTGATCCTATACCCAGCATGCCAGGGCTCTTCCGGGCCTCTCTGGGCCTCTGTCAAGGTTGTTGCCATGCACAGCCCTCTTGGAATTTTCTTTCTGCATCTGCATCCCTGGTCCCCACTACTGCTGGCTCTTCATCTCAACAGGAGAGCCCTGAGGTCAGGCTTAGTGCCACAGGCCTGCATACCACCTACTCCGGATGATGAGGCAAAACCCACAGGTCTGCCTGGGAAACTGAGTGAGACCTTGTCTTAGGAATCCAGATGGCTGGAACATGTGTGCATGCTGGAGCAGAGCCTAACGGGGGACCAGCTGCGTGGACTGAGCAGCCAGCAAAGGGCCCAGGGCAGCAGTGACAGGATTCAGTCTGGGGTGTGAAGGTACAGATTTTAAACTGCTATGTGTGTGAGGCTATCATCAAATATGCATTTTAGAAAGTCCTCACAGGCTTAGAAAATTGATGAGAGGTGACAGTAGTCACAGAGGACCTTAGAAGACCACCATCTTAGGCGGTGACACTGCCTGGATTGGTTTTCTGCTCTGTTTTTTTCTACAGTGATGAGGGATCAAACCTGGAGCCTCCTACTAGCAGGCCAGCAATCCTCCGCTGAGCCAAACCTCCCCATATCTGCTTCTTTTTTGTTTCCTCTGTTTAAAAAATGTCCTAAAAAACATACACATATCAGAGAGCAAATGTGTGTGTTTTGAAAGGGCAGACCTGGCACGGCACAATGTGACAGGATGGGCTGGCGAAGGCAGCAGGATGGGAAAGAGGCCCATCTTCTGGTGGGGAGGGGTAGGAAGGAACCAGCGGTGTCCAGCAGCTGTGGGGTTTGGGGACTGGGTGGTGGATCAACTGGAGCAGCCATAGGTTGGAAAGGCAGGTGCAGTCCTGTCCAGACTACGGAGGAGCCTGAGACACGGACAGAGAAAAGGTGAAGTGAAAAGCCCCTCACAATGGCCCAGGCAAACAGGGTAAAGCAGAAATGGGAAGGAGCCAGGCTGTGACATCTGTCACCTCACTGATTGTCAGGGTTGATTTGGCTGATCTGTCTGGCTAGGTGGGCACTCTCCCCCATAATCCCATATGCATCCCTCCCAAGGCTCATGGTTGGTCCAAGAAGACAACCTTAGACCAGGAGATTTTCCTCCATAGAAGACCATCCTTAGGCCAAGGGCATAGAAGTAGATGCACTCTCCTTCAGACCTTCAAACAAGCTTTCCAAGTTCATAAAGAAACCAGGAAGGACTAACATTAGAGCTGGGGTTGGGGACCAAGCCAGGCAGGGTCCACAGCGGCACAGAATGGAGATGTCTCAAAAGCCACATGACCCATAGGTAGGGAGAGAAAGGGCTGCATGGACCTTGTCCCCTGTGCAGAAGTGGAAAGGCCGAGAAGGAGGGTCAGGCCGAGAAAACAAAGCTGACCCACTGTGCAACAGTTAGCAGGGCCAGGCTTCAGGGGAGCCAGAAGACAGGGTGGGGTGATGTGGAACTGCAGTGGGGGGTACTGACTGGCCTGTCAAGTGGTATGGATTTGCATCCAGTCTGTCTCTTCATCTCTCCAACTGAGGTAAGGTCCTACCTCAGAGTGCTGTGGAAACAGACACTTTATGTGCCCAGCACAAGAAAACAACCCCTAGCCACCAGCTGTTTTTCTGGGCATAAATGATGGAACCCCACTACCACAGACAAGACAAGAGGTACCTACTGTAGTAGCAGTAAAGAACTGGGAAGTCGGGCCTCACTAGATGGGTCTGCGGCTCATCAGAGAGTGGGAGCTGGTCAAGAAAGGCTGGGGTAGGGCTGAATGCTTGTCTTCCTAGGAGCCGGCAAGCAGTCAAGGTCTTGTGAGCCAGGGCTATCTGGGGCCCATGGTGGGAGGGGCTTTAAGATAGCCAGGTCAGTCTTGGCTCTGATGCCATTTGCTGCTCAGGTCTAAGAAGTTTCTCCTCCGCTATAAGCTGACCCTCATAGCCAGCCTTGGCCATCGCTGGCCCACTTCTGAGCATAGGATCTCCATCTGGACAAAGCAAGACCTACCTGGGACCTCAAACAGGCCTGGCACACAGGAGCCAGGAGAGGTTCTGATCTAAACTGAGGGGCCCTCAGCAGCTACATCCACAGACCTTGTCTACTCTCTGACCAGGTAGACCACACAAGCAGGCTCCAGGGTCACAAGTACTATGGGTAAAATGTCAACTCCAAGCCTACAAGTGAAACCCAAAGGGGTAGTTGCACCTACAGGATTCCTATCAGACTTCATCTGCCTTCCAAAGGTCAGCTGATCCCACCATCCTCTGACTGAAACACAGGTGCAAAAGCAGCTTCCTCCCGAGCTGAGAGCAGAATGAAGGGTGCAGAGCAGGTGGGAGCCATGCACACGGACAAAGACAGCGGGTTAAGATGGCTATGCGACAGGCTGGCCACCCAGCCACTGAGGAAGGGGGTGAATCTGCACAGGCAGGGAGCGAGGGTCCTCCATCCTTGAGCAGGAAACTGGCTGTGAATTCAGGGACTCATGTCTAAACCAGATCCAAAGCACCAGCGCTGCAAGGCGAAATAAGCTGCAGGCCACCGTGACAGGGAGGGACCCATCACCGGATCAGTGGCACATGGCAGAGGTTTGGTGTGTGACCTTCCAGGGGCTAGGGTGTACCATGTCCCACCCTCACCTGCTGCTGAGCCTGGATCCTCATGTACTCTGCTCTTTGCTTGTTGTGCTTGCTCTTGTCCGGGCTTCCTGCTGGGCCCTGCGTTGCCTTCAGCCGAGAGGCTCCTGGAGTTACCACCTTCATGGGTGGCACGCTGCCACCACCACTCTGTGAAGAGAGAGACAAAGCTGGGGTGGGATAGTTCTGGAGTTAGGACCACTTCAGGGAGGCCCTTGGAGGCCTGAAGACCTCTCCCTGACTTATAGCATCCAAGACTTAAGTCCCTCTGAGCCCAGGTTCAAGGCCTTCCTTCAGGAGATGATCGGGCTAGGCCCTGTCTTGAGTGAGAGCTCATTTATGACTTTCCTGAGTGGCCCAGGGGCAGTTTGTGATCTCTAGGAAGCTAGTTCTTCAGGGAAGGCCCCAGTGCCACTCAACTCCCAGCCAAGGACAGCATCCTGGTCCAGGAGTTGAAATTGAGGGTCTCTAATAAGAGAGCATCCCCAGGTCCACACCACTCCCAGAGCAAAAGGCAAGAGGTGAAATTTCCCCCCAGAGATGGGCATATCTGGCCCCCTGGCCACCCACTCAGATAACAGCCCTTCCCAGAGAGACTCTGGGGACCCAGAGGCGCACGAGCAGTGAAATGGCAGTGACAGAGAGTCAGAGACAGGATGGGGAGAAAGGGGTAGAAAGAGGAGACAGCTTTATTCTCTGGCTTACAGAGAGCAGACAGGGACAGAGCCCACATGGTTCATGCCCAAGCAGCAGAGCTGAGTCCTGGGTGGGCCGGCTTCCCGGCCGCCCCTGGCTCTGCCCATAGGCCCTGGCCTGGAAACAGGCTCCCTCCCGGAGGGTGGCAGGCTAAAACAAAGACAGCGGGAAGGACGGAGGTAGACAGGGCTCCTGTGGCCTCACAGTCTCCACTCCACAGGCCCAGAAACTGGAGCAGAAAGGCAGCAGGGGAGATGGGAAGGCAGCCACCTGGGGGGGTGGGGGTGGGGCCTGGGGGCTGCTTGAGCACTTCATAGTACTGTTGTCCCCCATCTCCCTCAGAGTGGCTTCTAGCTCCTGGAGTTTCTCCTCCAGGCTGTCCATACGCAGCGGGGTAGCATCCTCTACTGTGCAGCCTGAGCTCGTGGCTTGCCGTCCTCTACTGAAAGCTTGGATGTCACATTCAGAGTCTTGAGGGGTCTCCTCTGAGTGGGTCTTAGCAGTAAAAGGCTTCTGAGTTTCATCTGGGGAAGGTCCCCAAGGACAGAGAGCTCTGGCTTCTGCATTGTGCACGCTCTGTAGAATTCCTGATTCCTTTCTGGACAGTGAGCTGCTCCTGGACCAAGGAACTTTAGCAGCTAGTCCTGCCAAGGCCCGTGGGCAATTCCAAGCCCTTCTGTTACCAGCTAGGGTCCGGGGTCTTGGTGTGGGGACTGTCCTGGGGCCCACTTCCTCTAAGCTGGTCTCTGGCAGAGAGAGAGAGCTGGAAGTGCATTCTGTCAAGATGATCTGAGGAATACTGAGGACCCTGGGGCCTGAGGCAGCCTGGGGGACAGAAAATAAAGAGGAGTGTGATCCCTGAAGACTGAATCCTAAACTAGGATGAACCCACTTCTTTCATCTCCCATATGGGGAAACTGAGTCAGGGAAAGTACTGATGATGTCACCCAATAAACTGGAGGCAAAGCTGAGCCTAGAGTGCAGGTGCTTTCCCATCCCACATAACCTCTCCTGCTTCCTGGTATCGATGCCAGCTGCAGAAGCTTGGGGATGTGTTCCTTTCTCATCACTGAGGTAAACCTGGGCGCAAACCTCAGGCTTCATCGCATGCACAATGGGACAGTCACATGGGGTGTACAAAGATAAGTGAATCCCTGAAGACACTCTATTAAGTGCCTGGCATCATTTGAGCAAATACAAGCTACGAACTGAATTGTGGCAAATGATCGAGACCTTCTGCTTTATGCGCAGAAAGTAGATGCTGGCCTCTCCCTCAAGGATGGGGTCATCTTCCTTCCTCATCATGGGCTCTGGACTCACACCCCGTGAACTCAGCTATAAAGGGAAGAGGTTGGCCATGGCCAGTTCCTTGGTCTCATACACTGGGCACTGCTCCACTTAGGCACCTATTTCTGTGTGAGCATCTTGGCTATGGCTCTGGATCAGACCCAGAGGCCTATGGGACCCTGTGAAGCTAAGTGAATTCTGCCTTAACTGTCAGTACCAGCCCACGTCGGACACTATGGCTTATGGCTTTATCCTCAATGCCTTCTGCAGCCCATGAAATGACTGTCTCTCTCCTTGACCACACTTCCCAGGTCAGGAGCAATACAGCTCACACTGTGTTCAATGCTCAGCTAGTTTGTGGTAGAGCCAGGATTTGGACCCAGATAGCCTAGGTTCAAGTCCAGCACTCTTTTCGCTAAACAAGCTGTGAGGAGACCCCACCTTACCCTCCCAAGGCAACCCACCCAGCCCTGCCTCTGCTTACCTGGATATAGGATGTACACAGGGAAGGCAGAGAAGGCCCCCCTGCTCGCCAGGCTCCTCTGCCTGACAGCGCCTCAGGATGCAGAGAGACAGCCAGGGAAGGGGGCTTGCCTGCTGGGTCCCCTCATGACTGAGCCCCAGAAGCAGAAAAGGGCAGAGCTGGGTGCTGAGGACAAAACCAGTCAAGAAGTGCCCCTCTCACACAGCCCCTGAGGACTCCTGGGATGGGCTGCAGACAACACTGTCTACCTTCTGATGCCTGTCTGCACCCCTGCCAGAAAACCGAGGGCCACAAGGCCTCAAGCCAGGCCACAATGCTGGTGGCTGCTATCACAGACCCACTGTGGGCTGGGAAAAACCACAGGAGGCGGTGAGGACAGAGGTCTTCCTACCCCAATCTGGCTGGGCAGAGGGAGAGCTCCCAGACCCTTCCCCATTTTCCTCCTCCTCAAGCACAGTCCCCTGGAGTGCGGACAGCAGGCCCACCCTCAATCCCAAGAGGAAATCAGTACAGCAGGAGAGCAACCAGGGCTGGCCAAGAGAAGGAAGAACTTCTCGAGGGTGAGAGAGAAACCCGGCAGCTAAGGAAGGCCATGGGCTTCTGTCATTCCAAGCTCCCAGACCAAGGCAGCAAGAATGGCCATGGGTCAGGGAGGGGCTTAGGGAAGCCATCCCCCCATCCCCAATGCAAGGCATAGGTTTCAGTGGGAGAAGCAGAACCCCTTCCCTGGCACGAGCAGCAGAGCGGGGCTTAAGGAGGGGACCAGGCAAGGTCTCAAGACAAGGTCAGATCAAACTGGACTCTATGTCATTTCCTGAACAAGATCCAATTTTCAATCTTGGCCCAAGACAACTCAGAGGCTTTGGACCCAGCTGTAAATGGGAACAATCATCTAAGAGCCACACAGACTCTGGTCTGGAACAGAACGTAAGGGTCACACCAGACACCCAGGCTACAGTCTCCAAGGAAGACACCCCCACCCCAGGAAGCCTCAGGGAGAAACAAGTTGTGCAGTTGTGCGCTGCCCTTGGCGTGTGCGGAAGGGTGAGTCCATAGGCGTGAAGCTGGGCAGTGGCAGAGGGGCTGGCGTGGATGGCATGTTAGCGGGTTAGCGTGAGAAGTGCAGAGGGAAAAAAGGAAGCTGTGGAGGAACAGGCAGAGAGAGCCATGAGGTGCAGGGTGACCCGGGAGGCCTGTTACCTTCCATGGGGAGCCCAGAGCTGAGCCCCCCGGGGACCCCAGGTCCTGGGGGGACAGCAAGGTAGGGATCGGCTGGCGACGGGGCGTAGGGGGAAGGGAAGACACTGAACTTCTTTCAAACACCTGAGGAGTAGAAGGCAGGGGTAGGTTTGGAGGATGGGACCCCAGTGAGGACCCAGGCGCTGGCTGAGTATCTAGACAGTGGCCCTGTGTAACTATGGAGTGGCCCAGGGCGGCATGAATCCTAATCTCATCTCATGGCACCTCACCATGGTCACTGTCCCACTGGGCCTCGATTCTCTCCTCCAAAGGGCCCTGATATTCAGGGACTCTGGAGTCGGGCAAAGATTTCTGGGAACCCTGTAAGCTGTGGCTTGTAGTAATGCTAGGCCCTTTAGCATGAGGGTATCCAAGATTTTGGTCCCAGAATACTGAGGTATGAGGGTTTTGGAGAATGAGCTGTCCTCAAGATTGCTTAGGTAGGGTCTCAGTAAGCTCAAAATGTGGGTCTGAGGCTTTCTGAGTACAATGAGTGTTTGGGTGCTTGGGGAATCTGAGAAATTGTAATGAAAACTCAAACCTACCAGGAGGGACTTCAGACTGACTGCTTCTTTTTCACAGTGGAGGAGAAATGGAAGCTAAGAAGAGCGGGTCCTGGGCCTGGCACTCTTCTGCCTGCCCAGGGCCTGCTGCCCAGCCCTGAGGAAGGCTTGGCAAGGGATTTGTCCTGACTGAGACCTTGTCCAGTCATGCTCAACCCACCTCCAGTTCAGCAATGATGCGCTCCTCATCATCTTCATCCTTGATGGCAGAGGCCATGATGGGTGGGGTGGAAGCAGGGCGGGCCACCTCAGATACAGCCCGGCGTAGCTTCACTTGGGGCTTCTGGACCTCCAGCTCCTCGGACTCAGCCTTCTGTAAAACCCAGGTGTCTTAGTCCCCTGCCAAGAAGACCAACCCCTGACCCTGACAGAGCCTGCTGTGGGATTAGAACACACAGCCCTGGATTCCGAGCTAGCAAACTGGGTTGTTTGCTCTCCCATCCTCTCAGAGATCATCGCAAGCTCCCCCTGAACCCCACCAGTCGGGAGTGTACCTTGATGAAGGTGGAGTCCTTTTTGCTGGTGACCACCACCTCTCCAGTGCGAGTGGTGGTCAGACCGTGGGAGGAAGGGAAACTCCGGCGAGGAGGGGGCGGTGGGGGTGACTTGGAGGGCTTCTCTGTGCGGTATCGGGGCACTGTGAGTTCATCTGCAAGCAGCGGGGGTGTGAGGTCAGGGACCTGCCACAACAGTGTCCCCAAGTGCTTGTCCCTCCAGGAATGACCAAGCGGACAGCTCAGGGGAGAAGAAGGCAGGACCCTCCTCTTCATTTCCCCACGCCTGACACAGGCTCACCCGGCCCCACTTTCTCTAAGAGCACTCAGTGCTAGTGGGGGCCAGGAACACTGTAGCACCTGACATGCCCTTTGCCCTGAGCTACTGACCCAGCATGAGCATCCTAACATTCCCAGAGGTTCATGGCCACCTTCAAGCCTGGGACTTTGTGCTGCTCAAATCTGACTCATGGTCACAGCTGTTTCTCAGCTCTACCAGACTGAGCTTCATCCTTTCTCTGAGGTGCCTGGTCCCACTCACCATCCCCCTTCCTCCAGCCTGGTTTCCATGGCAACCTTCTGAAAGGTCACTCAAACCATCACACCCTTGCCTTTGATTCTCTCGAGGCTTTTCACCAACCCAAATAGTTAGAGTTCCTTGTCCAGCACCATCCACAGCCTCTCAGCCTTGCTCTGCATTAAGGCCCAGCGTGGACTCTGTTCCAGTCAAGTAGCATCTTCTCTACACTTGGCGCTCTGCCCCCTCAATGGCTAGGAAGGGCCTGCGCATCCCCAAGGCTCCATTGGGAAGTACTCTCCTCCC
This sequence comes from Sigmodon hispidus, assembly GCA_004025045.1. Classification (NCBI taxonomy): domain Eukaryota; kingdom Metazoa; phylum Chordata; class Mammalia; order Rodentia; family Cricetidae; genus Sigmodon; species Sigmodon hispidus. The sequence continues at coordinate 113,556 of PVIH01002779.1, read as the reverse complement.
TTCCTAGACTATCAAGCTCCAGCCCAGCTCAGGAACCACACTTAGCCCCTTTGTTCTAGGGACACATTAAACATGGCCAAGGACAGATTACATAACTGTCTGGAGCCCATCTCTTTGTAAGGAGGGAATGACAATGTCTGCCTTCTTCAACTGCTGAAAAATCATTAGGGCTGACACCCAGAAGGCATCATGTAGTATGTGCCCGACAAATGTCACAGCCTGTCCTATCATTAAATCCTAAGCACAGCCTGCAGAGATGGCTCAGGGGTCAAACATGCCTGCTGTCCAAACCTGATGACGTGAATTTGATCCCATGATTCTATAGTGGAAGGAGAAAGTTAATTCCCACAAGTGGTCCCTGACATGTATGCACTTTCATACACACACACACACACACACACACACACAGAGAGAGAGAGAGAGAGAGAGAGAGAGAGAGAGAGAGAGAGAGAATAAAATAATTTAAAATCTTTTGAATAAAAAACTTTTGGGGCTGCAAAGATGGCTCAGTAATTAAAAGCACTGGCTGTTCTTCAGACCCAGGTTTAATTCCCAGTACCCATGTGGAGGCTCACAGCCATCTAGATCCAACACTCTTAGGCCTCCTAAGGCACCAGGTACACACGTGATGTGCAAACATATATACAGGCAAAACATCCATACACATAAAAATAGAAAAATAAATTCTGAGCGCTCTGAAGCACCTTTTACTGTCAGGGTTGTTGGAAGGAATGCATGAACCAATGATGGCCGGACCTCTTGTTCAGATGCTGCCTCCCCATCACCCTGCAAGCTACAGGCTTGGGATGTCATACAGATCAGGGCCCTGACATACTGGTCAGCACTGCACTGCTCTCAGAGTGTTCTCTCTCTCTCTCTCTCTCTCTCTCTCTCTCTCTCTCTCTCTCTCTCTGGCAGAATAGGCAAGGATCACTCTGCTTGGATGTACCCCTGCAAGAGTCCTCCAGAAATAGTGGGAAGAAAACTGGATAAACTCCAGCTTATCCTATGCTTCTGTGTCCTGGTCCCTCCAATAATTGCTAACGGCTAGCATCTCATTTCTCTGGCAGTCAGGCTACCAGGATAGTCCTATAAGCCGGGCTGAGAATGGGGCCTTAAATCCTCATACCTGAACCTCTTCTCCCACTGGGCTCTGTCCGGGGGGCTGCCTTCTGACCATGGGGTGCCTTGGGGGGCTTGTGGTCTGGGGTGGGGGTGGGTCCTGGGTGGGCCTTGCTGGCACAGTCCAGGTCAGGGATGGCCTTGAGCAGCTCAGCCTGAGTCTCCTCCAGCAGCCGGTTGATGTCCTTGGCGCTGTACTGGGTCAGGGCTGCCCGCTTCTCTTCCCAGTCTCTTTCTGCAGCCTTGAAAGGGGAGGCAAAGCTGGTGTCAGGACCCCTGCCCATGGCACCCTGAGCACTGGTAATCAGTCCCCTCCCAGGCACATGCATGGCCCTAAGAACAGGATGAGAACAGAGATTTAGCCCCTCCCACTTCGTACTACACACTGTCCCTGTAGCTTAGAGAAACCACTTTCTTTTTTTTTTTTTTTTAAAACTTTATTTATTTATTTATTTATTTATTTATTTATTTATTTATTTTTTGCCTTGGTGTTTTGCCTGGAACTGGAACTACAGACAGTTGTTAGCTGCCATGTGGGTGCTGGGAATCGAACCCAGGTCCTCTGGAAGAGCAGACGGTGCTCTTAACCGCTGAACCATCTCTCCAGCCCGAGAAACCACTTTCACTAAATACAACAATATTAGGTTTATTTCTGGACATTTTACTCTGTTTCACTGACCACCCAGTCTGTGTTTATACAAGTTTATACATTGCTTTAATTATTATCACTTTATAGTTCACTTTCTATCGAAAAGGGTAAATGTGGCCAATATTATGCTTTATAGACTTCTGAGCCTCCTCCTAAAGGACCCACGTGTTCCTTCAGTACCTGCCATTCCAGGTGACAGCAAGAACCGTGAGCCTAGCTCGTGACCCCGCCCTGGCCCATCACCTCAACAGACACAGCTTTGTCCGAGCTTCTCTTGCCGGGGGCATCCAGGCCTTTGGTGGGGTTACTGCTCTTTGGGGTAAGAGGGGCTCCTTCGGCAGGCCCACTCAGCTCATGGAGATTCAGTGGAGGACTAGGGGGTGGGATTTCGAAGTCCAAGCCTTTGCTGAAGTCTGTCTCGGCCGCCACCTTCTTGGGAGACTGGTTTAGGAGATTGTTGGGGGGTGGCCACACACCCTCATCCACTTGCCTAGGGTTGGAAGAGTTAGGAGAAGCTAGTGAGAGATGGTAGCCCCCGGATGTCAGGAAGGCTCTGGGATCTTGTAGGAGAGATGGGAGAAGAGCCAAGGCACGTACACACAGGGGTCCAGGTCAGAGTTGAAGAAGAGATCTAACCGGAGCAGAGTGACCTCTGAGGAGTAAGGATAAGGAGTCAGGTGTTCCTATGGGTCTGGGCCCAGTGTGCACCCCCATGGGAAACTAAAGACAAAGGAGACAATGACCTGCGGATCTGGGCCAGCGTGTCGGTGACCCCCCGACAGCGCTTGAGAAGTCCATCGAGGCGCTGAGGCTCCTCCTTCAGGAACTTCACGGCCTCCACCTCTACACGCAGCACCACGCGCATCTTACTCTGCAGGCCTGGGAAATGAGCTGAGAGGGCGGAGGACTAAGCTAGATGGGAAGGACCACCAAGGAGTTGGCACACTGCAGGGGAGTGCAACAGGGACCCTTTTAGGGTCACCTTGCCAGGGCAGGCTCACCCTTGAGCTCCGTTAGCGTCTCCCCAAGCTGCTTCAGCACCAATGCCTTCTCTTCCAACTCAGGACCGGGCACCAGCCGGTGGTTATGGGCCACATCCCTCTGGATCTTCTCCACTGACTTCTCCAAGTCACTGCAGGCACAGAGAGACCCTTCTCAGCCCCTCTGGCCCCAGCCTAGCCCCCTGAAATTGAGCAGCTGGAAAGAAATTATGCCACCAATCAGATCAAAATTAAAGGCTACAGTCAGGTGCAAAGGCTTACTCCTGTAACCCTAGCACTTGGAAGGCTGAGGTAGGAGGATTGTTGACATTTGAGGTCAGGCTGAGCTACACAGTAAGACCCTGACTCACAAAACAAAACACTAAAAACAAAAATTCACAAAATCAAAAGCCATTCACCAGGCTATATGCCCAAATGAAATCAGAAAAGCTAGATCAAAGATGAGAAGATATTCACATAGTTCCTTAAGAGGTTCCTGGTCCTCCCTACAATCCCCAATCTATAGTAACATCAGCACTCACCTCTTTTCCTATAACATGCAAGCTCAGAGTCTAGAACTTCCACAGAAGCACTGTAGATCATGGCAGCCTAACACAGCCTCACAGAAGCCTAGAGGCATCTGTACATATCTGAGGGCACAGTCATGCCCATTACCTTTTGTCAAATGATCCTACCACAAAGCCTTTTACCTTGAGGCTAAAAACCACCTCAGGTTTTCTGCCAGGTCATTGTAAACATTTATGATCCCACATCTTCCTAAAATGTAAACCAGGAGCTGAGTGTGATGGCACAGATGGGAGGCTGGGGGAACAGGATCACAGGCTTAAGGCCAGCCTGGCCTACAGCAAGATTCTGTCTCCAAACAAACAAACCAAAAGCAAACCAAGTCTTTACTCTTGGCATCTTCATGTGTGGGTGGGAGGGAGGCCAGGGAGATGGCTCAGTGGGTAAGTACTTGCTGTACATGCATGAAGACCTGAGTTCAAATCCCCAGCACCCATCTAAAAGATGAACACAATGGTGAACAGCTTTAACCCAGCACTGGGTGAATAAGGGGCAGAGACAGACCAATTCTAGGAGCTCACTGGCCAGTTCCAGGGTCAGCATGAGACCTTGTCTCTTATGTTTTAGCAATTAACGACCACTCACTGCTTTTGCAGAGGACCTGGGTTGAGTTCCCAGCACCCACACGGTGGTTCAGAATCCTAACTCCAGTTGCAGGGGATCTGCTGGTGGCCATGGCAGAGGAGCACCAGGAGGCAGCTGACTTTAAGGTGTTGAACCACCAGGAGGCAGTTCTGTGGCATCTTTCTCTGGTATCTGGCATGGAGTGAATGGGTGTGGCTGTATTACTGCCTGAAATATAGTGTATTTATCTCATGGAAACATCCCATCCTACTGGGCATTTTAACCCATGGATTATCTTGAAGATGTTTTCTTCCTAAGATGTACTTACTCTCTAAGTGATAATAATGTTAAGTTTAAATGGAGTTTTGATGATTATAAATATAAACAAGGGAGGATCACACAGCTAGAACACATGAGTTTCTATTGAGGAGACGCATAGACTGTAGCTTAGATTAAGAGAAGCAACTGAGTCCTGGTAGCCCAGCAGTTTAAATTCTTTTAACCTTAATGTTTGGAGATGTGTTCATAGGTTTCAGAATGCAGAATAGCTAAAACAAAGCTTTAAAAATAACTTAAAGTTAGCTTTGAGGCGAAAAACTCAAGAAAACCATCTAAAGTTTAGAAAGAACATAGTTGAGTGAGAGGCTCTTTAAGGGCAGAGAACAGAAACTAAGCAGCCCAATTATTTACTAGTCACATACTTTTCTTGCTAGAATTGGTTGATGACCAAAGGTAAGGATTAATTTTTTATACCCATTTGTTGTCTTCAATCTCCTGAAATAAGAAGCTATTGATGAGTGGGTATGTACCCTAAAGATTTCAAGTATAGCTGACTGATTCTTTTACATATATAAAAGCTTAGGTTTGTGATTCCTTTAAGATTCTTACCTTTCAAGATAAGTAATAAAGTAACTACCCCTTACTTTGTAACTGCAAAGCTGCAACCTGCCAGTAAAGACCTGACTGAGAAGAATATTTTGCTTTCCCGGTGTTGGAGAGATGGCTCAGAAGTTAAGAGCACTGACTGTTCTTCCAGGGGTCCTGAGTTCAATTCCCAGCAACCACATGTTGGCTCACAACCATCTATGATGACATCTGGTACCCTCTTCTGTACACTGTATACATAATAAATAAATAAATATTTTTAAAAAGAGTATTCTGCTTTCCTTTCCTATACAGTTAATTTATAACAAGTTGCTTGGGAATGAATATATGTGGGTTCTTGGGATAATTTGTTTTTCACCTGTAACACATAAAATGTTTAATCATGTTAGGTATATGGAAAACACACTGTTTTTACTGTTTGTTTTGAGTTCATTATATCATTCACTAGAAAAACAGAATGTAACCATATTGTAACTTTTATATTGCCTGAAAGATTTTTCTGGGGTATATAAGCTGTAAGGGAAAGGATAGAGTTAGAGAGTTAAAATGGGCTAGAAGGAAAACACAAGAATGAGAGAGTTAAAATGAGTTAGAAAGAAAACGTCAAGAATGAGAGAAGGAAATAATCAAGAAAACAAAGACTAGAGCATGCTAAAGAATAAAGAAAAGCCCTGAAAGAAGCCATCAAGAGAGTGAGTGTATGAGTCATTATGTGCTGGGATTTGAACTCAGGACCTCTGAAAGAGCTGCCAGTTCTCTTAACTGCTGAGCCATCTCTCCAGCCCTTAAGAGAGTGTATGAGTATCTTTTTCCCTAACACCCTCAGATAGAAACGTTTTCTTTTGCATCGACACTGTGGATTTCCCTTTGAGCTCTGTGCTACTGAAGGCTGGTCCTCCAGGTAGCAGTGGGGATCCAGGACCCTCTTCTGACCTCCCTAAGCACCAGACATGTACATGGTGCACATATATACATGCAAACAAACATACACATAAAATACATAGATCTTTTAAAAAGTGGAAAGTGCTATCAACCTCTCACATGCACGTGTGCACCCACAGACATGTGTACACTCACAGCCCTGTGTATACCCCACAAGCACACACAATCTATATATTATAGATAAATGAAGATGAAACCCTAAGTAGAACCATCATCCTGAGGCTGAACCCCAAGCTTGGCTCTCCAGTCAGGGAGATCTGAGTCTCATCTCTTCTCTGCTTTCCCAGCAGAAAGCCTGTGATCATTCACCTCTCTGGGCCTCGGTCTCCTCACTCAAAAGGTGAGTGAGCTGAGGCCGGTGAGCTGGCTCAGCGCGGTCACTGCCAAGCCTGACCTGACTCCCATCCCCAGGATCCATATGGTGGAAGAACTGAACTGACTGGACATGTACACTGCAGCACTCACATATACACACCCAATAAATAAAGAAATATAAATTTTGGGGGGCAGGGTACCAAAAACTCTAAGTTCCTGGCTGGCCTGGAATTCACTATGAAGACTCTTAAATGAAATGTACCACCATACCCAGTTTAAAAAAATATATAAGAAAAAAATTGATTATCCCTTGTGGCTGTTATGAGGACTAAAGCAGCCAATGGTCCCTGGTACTCATGTGTGCGTGCACGTGGTCTCTCTCTCTCTCTCTCTCTCTCTCTCTGTCTCTCTCTCTCTCACTCCCTTCCCCGCTTGCTTTTGCTTAGATCATTCAGATCTTCTCCAAAGTCCTCACAGGCACTGCCTTCTGGCCCTTTAGAATATTACCTGTGCACACACGCTAACTCTCATGCTAACTTCATCTCAGATCTCATAAAGAAGCCCTTTCCCTGTCTCCCCGCTCAGGGATGGGAGTCTTCTCCTGCCTCCCGAAGCCCCGAGGCTCCTCTTCACTGGGAACATTCTGTGTCACTAGCTCAAGCAGACTAGTATGGTGTCTTGCAGCTCCATCTATGCCCCTGACACCCAGCTTGGTGCCTGGTTTAGGTCAATCATTGTGGAATTGGGGCTGGAGAGATGACTCTGGTTTTGAGCACACAGTGCTCTTGCAGAGGACCTGAGTTGGATACCCAGCACCCACGTCAGTGGAATCTGACACCTCTGGCCTCTGAGAACAAGGCCACACATGCATATACCCATACACAAACATGGATATTATATGGAATTTTAAAAAAATATTTTCTCAAAAACTTAAATTTTTTAAATTGTAGGGTGAAGAAGTGAAGAGAAAGAATTGTTACAGGCAGGGAAGTCCTCAACTTGGGTCAGTGACGTCCCTCACCCACATGCAGGACTTTATAGACATTCCTGTCAGGTCCCACCTGTTGGATTTCAGCTCAACAGCACAGGTGTAAATGACTTGAGTCTGTTCTACCATCTGATGTTGTCTGTTCTCTAAGTTCAGTGTCATCTACCAAGCTTATTGGCATGCCTTAGACCTCACCATCCAACCAGCAGGTGAAGACAGACCAGGGCAGAGCCAAAGGCAAAATCCTGAGACTGAGCAGCACGAGTCAGGGAGTCAGCTAACTTCTTGGCGTTAAGCACTTCCTGTTCACCAGGTGCCACATCAGCCCTGTACATTTATTTCCTCATTTTAACCTTAAAACAGGTCCTGGAGGCAGGAACATTATTATCCAGTTGGAAATGAGCAAAAAGGTTCAAAGATGAAACTACATTTCCTAGCGACCCTTGCAATTAGAAGTGGGCATTCCACTGAGGCCCCTCCAGTGAAACAGGGATGGAAAGGGCACATGCTGTTTCCAGATCAAGTCAATAAGCACTTCCTGCGCAAGCTCCCGTGATGCTGCTCCTCTCCATTTCTGGCTAGTTATGAAGACCATGATCTTCAGGGTGATTTTGAAAGGCACATACTGAACATAACAGAAACTCCATCAGCCTGGATCCCTGACTGACTGCATATGGGAGAGACACTTGCTAACCCATCCAGTGCTTTCTAAGGTGAAAAGCTCTATCTATCGTTCCTAAAGACAAAGAAAGATGTATTTATTGAGCTTTGGGTGTCTAAGTATTTTGCATACGTGTACTGTGTGCAGGCCTGGTACACACAGAGGCCAGGAGCACACATCAGAACCCCTGAAACTGCAGTCAACATCGTGTGGCTGCTGGGAACTGAATCTGGGTCTTTCTGAACTACAAGAGCAGTAGTGTTCTTAACCACCCCCACCCCACCCCCGAGTTATCTCTAGCCCTTTTACGTTTTTGAGATAAGATCTCAATATATCCCAAGCTGACTGAAGATGACCTAGGACTGATGATGTTTACGCCTCTAGCTCCAGAATACTAGGATTGTAGGCTTACACCCCATAGCCAGTTTAATGTCTACTTTAGAACCATGAAGTGATTTGGAAGCTTGTGTTGTAGCAGCTCCATTAAATAAATAAGGAGTCCTAACTGAGATTTGGCCTTCAAAATGGGGAATGGAAGGGCTCTGGAATGAACTATTTCAAGGTCACACAACTATTCTGTGGCACAGCAGTATCCACTCATGTGGGATGTCAGCCATTGGCTATGATGAGTCTTGCTTCCAAACTGAATGACGTCACCCACCTAGCCCTTGCTCTACCACATGGGAAAACCCAGCCCTTTCCCACAGCTATCGATGGGTCAGCAGACAGACCCTAAGTCAACAGGCTTCAGTCAGCAGGGACAATATCCAGAGCGTCCAAACCTTTGGCTAGACAGACAGCTGAGCAGACCCAGCAGGGAGGGATAAAACCAAAGCCCAGCTTCAGGGGCTAGCAGGATGCCAGAAAAGAGGAAGGGACAAAGGAAAATGGACATATGAGAGAAAGAGAGTGCGCACAAGAGTAGGTGAGCACACGGGGCTGCAGAGCTATTGTGGGGCAGTTAGGGCAGGAGGCAGGATGGTCTTGAAGGCCAGATCAGAACCATCACAGGGCCTGCCTCACTCAAAGGAGTCGAGCAACAGGCTGGAGAATGTCAACGGCAGCTCCTGCACTCACTGTCTGAACAGTCTGAAGAATAAATGTGACAAGACATAAATAGAGGACAGGATTCTCTGTGCTCCTAGAGAACTGAGGTCCCCAGGAAGGCAGGGACCAGACAGTCATGAAGACCAGAGCATTTAATCGGTCCTTTTATCTCTTTTGCCTCGGTGCTTTGAAGGTTCTCTAATTTCTCTTTAATGTCTAACTCCTTTTGAAAACCCTGGCCCAGCTCCTCTATGCAGAATTGAAATAGACAAGGAAAGAACAGGGAAGCGGAGACACAGAATTCCTGGGCTAGAGGATGGCAGCAGCTGGTTGGCTTAGAGATCTGGCTGTGGCCGGCACTAAGCTACCCCACCTGGACAGGATGGAGGGCTGGGGTTGCTGCTGCTGCCTTATCTCAATGTGAGATGGCCCCTTCCTGCATCCCAGTTGCAAGATGTCGCAGAACTAGAGAATTCCTTGTCTTTAAACATTGCTAAAATACGTACTGGTTCGCATGGGCCCACCAGGCTGAGTTGCGACCGCCTCATGGAGCCCCCGAGAAGGCTCCAAATATGATTTGATTGGGTAGCACTGCCCAAGGGCTCTTTTGGCTCCCTGGTCTCAGGCCCCTTCAAACAAACTGAGCCCTTAACTGCTTCCAAAAGAATTGTAAAAAAATCTCAGTGCTCATGAGGACACTGAACACAGCGAGGGGAAGAAACTCCCTTGATCCCATAGCCCCTCGATCCTGGTGCTACCTCTCTCTCCTACTGACCTGCTTCTCTAAAGTGACCACAAGAAGGGGTGAGGCAACTCAAGTAACTCAGGAGAAAAAGCCACGATGGATGACGGTGCTGCTTCCTGAATGGGCAGAAGAAAAACAGCAGCATCTCCCTTCACAGGTGCCAGACAAAGGAATTGTGGCCAGACAGCCATTTGCTAAATCTGGATCAGACTGTCTTCTGTTAACCCTTCTGTGTCATCTGGATCAGACTGTCTTCTGTTAACCCTTCTGTGTCCAAGCACTCGGAGCGGGCTGTTCTCTGTTCCTCCTCCTTCAAGACTCCAAGAGCCCAGCTTCACTACACTGAGAAGGGGGGTGGTCTTCCTTGACTCTTGGTCTCAGGGATCAGGGTAGCAAAAGGTCAGCAGCCACCTGGGCAGGTGACAACACCTCTTACATGACACCTTCTTGCTCAACCCAAGGGTGAAGTTGCAATGGTCTTAGGTCATAAGGAAAGCAGGCAGAGGATCAAGGGGAAATAGACAGCTGGCTTCATAGATTAGGCTGCAGGCCACAGTAAGCAATGCCATGGCAGAGGCAGGCACCAAGCCAGAAAAAAAAGAAAAAAAAAAGAAAGAAAGAAATCAGGAATTATGCCAGATGGCCAAAGGTTTGTGGGTCATGGAGAAATCAGGCCACAGTGGAGGGTGAAATCAGACTTCAGAATAGACCAACGTCATCTGTGATTCCGAAGTAAAGGAGCTGCGCTTCCCATGCACATCAGGCTGGGTCACCCTGGCCGATGCTCCCACCCCCCCCACCCCGTCCACGCGCGCGGGGACCCAGCCTCACTTGAGCTGCTGAGTAATCAGTTCCTCGTCATTGAGGTAACGCAACCGCTCCTCTTCCACCAGGGTGCGCTGCCGCTGCAGCGGGTCCTCCTGCCGCCGCGCCGCCTCGGACACGCGCATGCTCAGCTCTGCTTCGGTGCGCTTCAGCAACGCGCGGACAGACTCCTGGTTCTGGAGCTGTGGGAGGCAAGGATGCCCGCGTGAACTGAGTGGGAGGAGGATGCATGTTGCTGGGGAAGGATGGGCAGAAGGCATCCCCGAGCAAACGAAACTCCAGGGAAGACTGGCGCGAAGGCGTGGCAAAATAGACGCAGGGGTCATGGACTGAGTTGGGGAGAACCCAGCAGGAGATCCGGACAGAGGATGATAGGGCTCACAGAGAAAAGTTATTATGGGTTTCGCTCAAGTCATAGTGACATGGCTGGGGTTGGGGCTGTGAGCAACAGCTGGGATTGTATTCTAGAGAAGTACTGGGCCAGGAGACCCGGATGAGAATGTGTGTAGCCAAGGGCCCTGATGACAGTGTGACTATGTAGCTATAGCTTCCAGGAGCCTGGAGTGGAGTCAGGGCCTGGGGTAAGGTCTGCAAGATGAAGGTCCAGTTCCGAGCCCAAGTGACGTGGGTGGGCGAGATCTTACCCCTGGCCCAGATGGCAGCTCCCTGTCTCCCCTCCTTAGGCTGTCTCTGTTCATTATCCTCACCTGACAAGCCCTGAGCCCCTCTTGAGAAGTGGGCACAGCGATGCCAGGCTCCTGACAGGTGGGACCATCTGCCAGGCAAGGGCAGGACAACCACTGCACGCTCAGGAATAGGAAGCCGAGGGGACTTGGGGAATACTTGGGGATGCTATTCGGAGCCTGCAGGAGCTGGGGCAGCCTCGAAGGATGGTGCATGGGGGAGGGGTAGGCTAGCCCTCAGGGAGGGAGAAGAGGGGACTGAGGGTCAGTGAAGGGTCAGGGCTTGGTTAATGAGGAAATGAAATCTGGAAGAGGAAAAGGAGTCAGCAGAAAGAGCACTGAACCAGGAGGGAGTCCACCCGAGCTGGATGATGGGGAAAGGTGGGGCGGAGCTTGGCGGAGGTAGGCGGGGCTGGGGTGGTCGGTACCTGGAGCTTCCGCAGCTGCTGAAGCTGGCCTCGCAGGTCGCTAGCACTGTTCTGTAGGCCACGCAAGTGCAGCTGCATCTGCAGACGGCTCACCGCAGGGGGCTGCCCTGCGGGGGCGCTGCCGGCCGTGGGCGGGGGAGGGCCCGACACCGGAGTAGCTCCACTGCTCCGACTACCTGATCCACAAGCTGCTGAGAGGGACCGGAAGGATGAGCCATCCAGAAGGAAAGTGGAGCAAAAGGCAAAGGGAAGGGGCCAGTCTCTTCACTCGTGGCCCCACACCCCGTCAGAGAGGTACACAGTTATGGCTGTCTGCCCTAAGTGGTGGCAAGTCCTAGCAGAAGCAAAGCGCCTGAGCTAAGTAAGACAACCACTCGTTTGTCTGTGGAAAGCCCCATGATATAGTTACTAATAGAGCTCATAGCCCAGTTCAAACATAGCAATCTAATCCTAAGAGGGGAAGAAAAGGGTCACTCACGTGCTGAGGGGGTAGCTGCTCCATTGGAGCCTTCAACCTTCTCACTGTGGTGGATGGAAACAAAATGGTCATGAGAGCCTGGGCTGACCACAGACCATCAAAGCTGAGGGTCCTTAAATGTCACCCCAGCTCCCCGATCTTAGGATAGAGAAAGAAATCACTGAGTTGCACAATAGCTACAGGCAGCAGAACTGAGTCCAGAGCCTCTAATTTAGCTCATCACCCTCATCTCTGCCTCAGGCCCAGGCCTTGATAGTGGTGTTGGGGTGTGTGTGTGTCTCACCTTGGGGTCTCAGGCTCTGAGCCACGAAGTAGGGCACTCTGCACCAGCCCAGTGAGGCTTGCAATCTGCTTCTCCATGGCCTCCATGCGCTCCCTGAGGAGGAAGGTGGCTCTGAGAAGGCTCTCCTGTGAGTCTGTGGACCTCCCACCCACCCCCCACTCCTAAGATTAGCAGCCAGGAGGCTGCCACACAGAACAAGGAACCCAAAGCCAAGGACCAAAGTCCTAGCTCTCCACTGCCTCTCTCACGCTGCCACCACCGGGCACTCTGGTTCACAAGGAGTCTGAGTTTGAGTAGCCTGGGCTACACAGCAAGACCCTGTCTCAAGAACACAAAACATACACAAAACACCAACTCCTCCCCCATCCCGAGCCTGCTTCAGTGGATTTCAGCTGGGCCCTGTGCTGGACAGCTCTTACTGCGACTGGGTACTAAAAGGGCTGAGTCAGCCTTCCATTTTTACCTCTAGGTAAACTGAGGCTGGGGAAATAAATACAAACGCGGGTCTCTACACTCATCACTTGAGGCTTCACTCATGCATGCAGTGTCCTTCCTGCCACATGAAAAATACTTTGGCCACCCCGGGTGATCTAAGACCAGAGAGAACCTGACACCCTCTGCAATGCCTCCTGCTCCCTCACCTGGTCTCTGTGTCTTTGGCTGGCACCGGCGGCCCAAACCCCACTAGAGAGCGCTCCCCAGGTCCAGGGAAGAGCTCAGAAGGTGGTGCTCCGGCCGTCGAGGAGCTCCCGGCAATGCGGGCCTTGCCTCCGGGACTCTCCGCAAAGACCGACGAGGAGCCCGAGTCTTTGCGGAAGGACTGGCGCACAGGCGAGCCACGGCTGGGTGGCCCCGAGTAGGGACTGTGCGGGGGCGGAGGTCCCCCAGAGGGCGCCGACACGTCGGACAGCTTCTGCGGAGACGAAGGCGGTAGGCGGAAGCCGTAACCATCGCCGTAGAGCGGGCCGCCGGCGCCTGCCTTGTAGAGCGAGTCCTCCAGGTCGGACTGCAGCGCAGCGGCTGAGTAGGTGCTCAGCGAGCGCACCGAGCCCCGCTTGTACAGGCCGCCCGCGCCCGGGTATGCGAACGGGTCACCCGGCGCCGCGGCCAGGCTCAGGCGGCCCTCGTGCAGAAGCCCGTAGGGATCGGCGTAGAGGCCCTCGCCCTTCACCAGCACCATGCCACCAGCTTTGCCCGCCAGGTCCTCGTCCGGCTTCACGTCGCGCCGTTCCAGGATGGCGCTGGGGCTGGGGCTCACGCCCTGGCTGGCCGGGGCACCTCCCAATCGTTCAGCCGCGTGGTGCACGGGACTGCCGGCGTAAGAGGGCGGGCGGCCCCCAGCGTAGGAAAGGCGAGAGCGTGAGGGTGAGCCCGATGGCAGTCCGGACGGCAGCCCCGACGGGAGCCCTGGAGGTGGAGAGCTAGATGCTAGGTGCGACGCAGGCGACAGGTTGTTAAGGCGCCGCGTGGGCGACGACTCCCGCGACGCATACACCATCTCTCTCTGCGCAGAAAACAGACAGAAAAGCCCATGGAGCTGGTCACAAAGGGGACTTCTTTCTCCTTGTTTGAGGAACCAGAGGGTCATCTCTCCCCCAACGAGGCTTAAGAAGCCCCTTCTGTCCTGTCTCCTACAGCATCCCCAGCCCCTTGCCCACCAGGACTCCCAGCATGGGGGTAAACAGACAGATAGAAAGACATCAGAAAAGCAACCCTCAGCCCACCCTTGATGGAGACCAGGAAGAAGAGAAAAGGTGTCAGGGAAGGTAACAAACAAGTGGGCAGTGGGGCGGCACCTTCAAAACCTCAGCTCATCTCAGCCTCCAAGTTCTCACCCCCCAAACTGCCCTAATTCCATATTCTGCCTAGATTCCATCTCCAATCTCACCAGTGACCTGGCTGCCCCCACACATACCCGGAGGTCCCCGTTTGTGAGGTGTGAGCCAGGAAAAGCAGCATACAGTGGCTCCTTCCTATAGATCTTGATAATACTGCGGTCCTGGATATCCCTGTCAGGTAGAGAGGAGCCAGAGGGTCACCAAGTGCTCCCCCTGGCTGCGCACAATGAGAAGGGGCAGCAGCTATTTCAGGCAGACAAGAAGTTCTTAACACCAACCCTTTTCCTCATTCCTAACCCCTATGCTCAGTGACTTCAGGTGACTTGGGATGCCTGCCACCAGCAAGCAAGCATGAGTATGCAAAACACACGGGGGGGGCGGCCTGGGAGGGGAGAAGGAGGGACAGGAAGGGAAGGAGGGGGCCCCCACCACTTCCATTGTTCTCTGCCAATGGAATCACAGGATGGATGATTTAGCAGAGAAGGTGAGTCACTAGGGCTTTGGGAGGGAAAGCAAAGGGTTAAGAGAGGGTGCATTATGATCTAGGGAAGGGCCACCAGAGATCCAGCACTCTTCAGAGGAGAGGTGCGTGGAAGTCAACCCAACCCCTGGGGCCGTGCCCACCGGACGTCCTCCAGCTCGTAGAAGATGTTCCGAGCTTCGTCTTTGATGAGGATGGCCGTATTGGGCGACTTAAGCATGCCCATGGTGAGCTTCTGCGGGAACATGTGCGCGATGAGTGCGTGCAGCGTATCCAGGCTGCTGACCTCATGCGTGATGTGTACGCGCCGCGTCTCCTCCCCGAACTGTAGGAACAGGACCCCTGCGAAGGACACGCAGCCCTCACAGTCACCGCTTCTATAAGCCCGCCTCGCACCAGGGGAGTGCGGTGAGCCCTCAGGAGCCGCATCAGCCCCACAGCGGCAAGGTCTGAGGCCGGAGGCTGCCCCGGAGTGCAAATGCACCCACGCGCTCCTCATGGCCCTGGTTTGCTCCCGCCTCTCCAAGCACACACCGGACCCCAAGCGTCTGGAGTCTAGACACGGAAATGAAGCTAGGGCAGGAGCTGGTGGGGTAGAGGGTGGAAAGTTCAGAGGCTGGCCAGAATGCGGGGAGGGAGAAAAAAATGGGAAAAGCCTAGGAGAAAGAGAAAGGGGCTGGATAGAGAGGAGGCTGAGAGAGGGCCAGCAGGATAGCATAAGTCTAGCAGAGGAGAAAGAGTGCTGAGGACAGCTAGGACTTGGAGGAGGTGACTGATGCTAGAGGAGGGAGGGGCAGGAGTTGGCTTAGCGGAGGGCGGGAGAAGCCGGAAGGAGTTGTGGCGGGACCTGAAGACAGAGCAGGATGGGGAGTACCTGGTGAGCGCAGCTTGGTCTGGCTGGCAGAGCGGGAGAGAGGCAAGCTCTGTCGGAAGCGGTTCATCCTGCTGAAGCCCAGGGGCAGCTCGGCCTCGGACATGGTCTCCAGCGACTCAGCCGAGGCGTAGGACAGCTTGGCTGCCTGGTCTGCCAGCCCTGGCTGGGCTCCCTGAGTATGGCGCGAGCTGCGGGTCTGCAGGGGCAGGGCAGGGCGAGAGGCACCAAGCATGAGCCCCCACCCCCATCCCTTGCTCTGCCACTGCCTCCATATGGGCCACAGAGCTCTGGCCAGCCAGCAATGCACACACATATTCAGAGGAAGGTCTGCTGAGTTCCAGACTCCCGGGCAGCTGCAGAAAAGATCCCCCAACCCTGGAAGGCCTTGGCTTCCCTGGGACACCCTCAGTAGGCAGTGGGCAAAGGACTCAGGCACTCTGGGAAGCCACACAAGAAACCATCCGAGTTGGACCCATGGGCACACCTGCTATTTTAAGCTTCCAATGAACAACAACACAAATTTGTCACCGAGGTGAGCAACAGAATTGTTGAGCAAATTGGAGCATTAGTTCCAGACATTAATTAAGCGGCGGGTGTATGAGCGGCGGATTTATTCTTCATGAAGTTTGGGGGGAGGGAGCTTGGGGGAGCAAAGAGAATGATGGCTTTCATAGGGAGGTGTCCACGTCCAGAGTTCTTGACCTAGAGAATTTTGTAACTGGGGAGGTGTCTCCTAAACCTTTGAGTCAACTGAACCACGATTTAAAGTAGACTGTACACTTGATGTATATGCAAAGCCAGGTGTGAAGCACACAGGTGTACTGTGCAGGCTCCACCCTTCCTTGGCATACAAGCACTCATACAACCTGGTTGGCCTCCCCTAGATATGACAGCCCCTGCCCTAAAGCTATAGCTAAGAGTGATCTACAGCTGAGGCAGGGAAGGATGTCACAGCTCAGTGAATCCCTAGGTCCCCCTCCCCCAAAATAAAGGCCTAGAGCTCTAGTTCAACGGGATGCCACAAGACTGGGCCTGACCCCAGTCTCCTGAGAGGTGGTGTCTCTGTTTCAATTGTCTCTCTAGTTCTCACTTTTGTTCCTGTCACCCAGGACCACAACCTCTGTCATTCTGCCCTAGTTCACACACTAAACCTAGCCCCTATACAGATGCTGAAAGGTTTAGATGGTCATTTTGGGGGAAGCAGCCTCTCGCTATGTAGCTCTGGCTACCTGGAACTGGCTAAGTAACTCACAGAGATATCTGCCTGCCTCTGCCTCCCAAGCACTGGAATTAAAGTCATTCTCAATCATGCTCAGCTCTCATCTAAATTATTTTAAAAAGTAAGATAATAAACCAAATCTATCCCATTCTGTGGTGTATGCATTATACATAGGAATAGCTTACTACCATGAAAACATTAAACATGTTGTCCAACTACTTAACAGTTATATTTTCACAGGCAGGTATGTTGGTGCATGCCCATAATCTCAGCACACAGAAAAGGCTGAGGCAGGAGAATAGCTGTGAGTTTGAGGCTATACTGGGCTATACTATGAGACCTAGTCTGAAAACAAACAAACACAAATAAACTTATTTTTCACATAAATCACTTGAAACCATCAACATTGGGCTGGAGGGATGGATCAGAGGTTAAGGGCACTGATTGCTCTTCCAGAGGACCCGAGTTCAGTTCCCTGCAATCTCAAGACTGAGAGATCTTTCTTTCCTTTCTGGTTTTTTTGAGACAAGGTTTCTCTGTGTATCTGACTGTCCTGGAATTTGTTCTGTAGACCAGGCTGGCCTCAAACTCACAAAGATTTGCCTGCCTCTGCCTCCCAAGTTCTGGGGTTAAGGGCGTGTGCCACCCCTGCCTGGTTAAGAGAGCTTTCTTTATTCATTTTATTTCTTTATGGAACTGAATGTTGAACAACTGGAATATATTATACAATTAAAAAGACAATAGCAAATTCATCTCTCTTACTTTGTTTTGTGTTTTTGAGATAGAGTCTCACTATGTAGCTATGACTGGCCTACTCTGGCCTAGCAAGTACTTAATATACAGGCCAGGCTGGCCTCAAACTTATGTCCATCCTCCTGTTTCTGCCTCGTGGCTGTGGGATTACAGTCAAGCACCACTACTCCTAACAAACATCTCTAAAAAGGAGTAATTTATTCTCCTGTCCAGTCCCTTCTCCCAAATCCTGATCATCCCTTAATTAATCTCTGTCTTCATATTAAAGCTAGTTTAATGTTTCACCCAATTATCACTCTCAGGAAGAGAAAGCATAGGGGAAGAGAAAAAGGAAGTGCATCCTCCAACCAACAGTGTGCCCCACTGTCCTCAAAGTGGCCTTGAGAGCTTAGAAACATGGAAAATCAGACTTGGAAGTCACCAAGGGACTTTGATCCTCAGGCACAATACTTTGGCCAGCAGGGAGAAAATGGGTCTCGGAAGGAAGGAGATGGTGTATAAACTCGACCTGCTTGGGAGATCCGGTGTCCAGACTGCAGAGCCTAGACTTCAGTTCTAGCCTGACCAACAGTGACAGAACCCCTCCCAACTTCATCCCCAGAGAAGCCACCGCAGTGGGCAACCTACACAGAAGTGAGGGAGTCTGAACCAAGCTGGTGGACATGGGGTTGCCAGGCAACTGAAAGGTCAGTGGTTGCCAGGCTGGGGTTGATGAGAGGCTACAGAATGAAGCATCTGGCAGAGATGAAGAACAGGGGTGGCCACTGAGTCAGAGTGAGGGGTACAAATGAGATTCTCAAGAAGAGACTGGAGTGAACAGAATAAAGAGGGCAGGCTCCTGGAGATGGCTGACCACAGAACTAGAACCCTTGGGGGGAAAGATGGCCACATCCCTTCCTCTGCCTGCTCCTAGCCCCATGGGCACCTTTCTATCCTTTCTACCTTTATAGAAGACTCTAGGCCGGGCAGTGGTGGCACTCCAGAGGCAAAAGCAGGCAGATCTCTATGAGTCTGAGGCCAGCCTGGTCTACTACACAGTGAGTTCCAGGACAGCCAGGGCTACACAGAGAAATCCTAAGGGGAGGGGGAGAGAAAAACCCTAAGGAGAAAGAAAGTCTATTAACACTTCTTTCTGCTCTCTGGCCTCCACAAAAGTAGAGAAAATGAACCATCTAGAATGCATTAGCAGACACGTCCATCTTTTGACATGTGTCTACCAAATTCACAGTTGAGAACTGAACGAAAGTTACACACACACAAAAAAAATGAGCTGCTGGTCACAGGTTAGACATTCTGACAAGAGAAGGAAATAAGAATTCAAACAGAATTTGAATACAAGACAAGGCTGCCAAGGAAGGCACTGAGTTCAGCCTTAGACCTATTCCACCAAGAATTTAATGAGACCTTGCCTGAGACCAGATACAAGAAGCCAGAGCTAGAACAGACAAAGTGAGATCTGGACTCGAAACAGCTCTATAGACTTGGTCAGAAGCACCTAGGAGGTTTCACAAACTCTCTTTCCAGAATCCCTTTTCCTTAATCAGAATCTCTGTGAGTAAAAGCCTGGGGCTCAAGACATTCTATCAAAGCTTGAGGCAACTATAGCATCCAAGGTTTGAATCATGTTGGCATCCATGCTCTAATGCTGATGAAATCACCTACCAAGTAAAGCTTGCTAACAGGAAAAACTGCCTTGGACACGCATTTTTCTCATCCTTTCAACCTTTCAACAACCGAAGTCAGCCCTGATGGTGCATGCCTGCAATCCAGCAATTTAGGAGGCTGAGGCAGGAGGGTCACAAATTCAAGGCTTGCCTGAGCTACAGAGGTAGCCTGGACAACTTAGTGACATCTGTCTCAAAATAAAATGAACAAAAGGGTTGGGGTCCTGAGTATGGTGGGACACACCTTTAATCCCAGCACTTAGGAGGCAGAGGCAGGTGATTTCTGTGAGTTCGAGGTCAGCCTGGTCTACATAGCCTGTTCCAGGCCAGCCAGGGAGACTTTGTCTCAAAAGCAAAAAAACCAAAACAAAACCCAATTACCCCCAAAGAGTTGTATGCTCAAGGGCCTGTGTTTAACTCCCACAGGAGGAGTGAGTAAACCCCTCTATGATAAACATACTGTTCAGTTTCCAGGGAGAAAAAAAAGCCCAGAGGACTGTAAGTTACTACTGGGTCACTAAGCTAGACAGCATCAGGTTAGAAATCACCACCAGGCCATCAGACCCTCAGACCCATATATTAACCCTATCCCACCTCCAAGGCAGACTGACAGACAGATACAGGATTCCATGATACTCTGATTCAAAGGCTTCTTATAGAAAAAAAAAAAAGTTTTCACACAGGATACCTGGTGAGTCTGGATGATAGCCTGCTACCTTTTCATTATGTCTGAGGCTCCAGGGACCAAAGATTCTATATACTAAGTCACTAGAACATGTCTTACTGGCTCTGGGTATGGGGAACAGAAAGATGGAGGAGTGTTAAAGGTGGTCCCCCGGGGCACCATGGTATAATGCAGGTAGAGAGAAAGCATTCCAAACCTCAGTAATACAAAGTGTACAGAAGAAGTGCCTCACCCATTCCCCAGGCCTGGTCCCCAACGTGAACAACTTTAGGGTACAAGGGCAAGTGTGTTGTCTGGTCCTGACATGGTAGGGAGTAAGAAATGAAGCCTTTCTCTGGGGGACAATGTGAGTTTAGGGTCCAGGGCCCACAGGAAACTCATGCATTTAGGTCCCTGCCTCTGTCAGGCAACTCTCTAGGCTGAGAAGTGTCAGGAACCTTCTCATTCTGAGATACTCCTAACAGCTGGGAGAGCGGGGGACTTGAACATCTCTAGGCCAAACCTCCAGCAGACGAAACTCCCGCTCTGGATCCATAGCCCCTTGCAGACAAACCCGGACTCTCCCCCCAAGCAGCAGCCATAGCTGGCATCCCCAGGCCCACCACCCCCAAAGGAGGGGGCCCCTGCAGACGCACACCCCAGTGCAAAGCATGTGCAAGGCGGGGAGGGGAGGGGAGGGCAGGACATGCAGTTGTCACAGAGGCAGAAGCATCGCGCACTGACCTTGAAACTCCAGTAGTTTGGTTGCTGATGGAAATAAGAGAAGAGATGGTTATGAGGGGGCTGCAGGGAAGTGGGACAGGGACGGAATAGAGATTCTCAGTACACAACCCTGGGTCATGGGCCTCCACCCTCTGGGAACAGACAGAAGAAGGCAATGCCTGTGTCTCTCAATTCTCTACCGAGGCTGGAACATTCTGGTTCACCAAGAATGAGCAGGTTCCAGGACTGTTGCTGGGGGGGAGCAGGATAGAATGTTCCAAATGTTTTAAGGTGTCTTTCTAGCCATAGTAATTGACCTCCGAGAGAGCTACCAGTAAGAAAAAGAAAAGATGAACAAAGACGTGGGGGAGGGGCGGTGATAAATCTGGGCTGTGGGATCAGAGACACAACACTTGTGGGAGGCCAGGCAAACTGTCCCCGAAAAGATGGCATTCCAGCTTGGCCAGGAAAGTGAGAGCTGGAGGAAGGTGTGCTGAGCGTAAGGCCTAAGGAGGTACCCTGGAGCAGGCAGGGGGACTGTGAAGAAGCAGATGGAGGTGAGGGGGTGAAGGCTAGACCCTGGGCAGTCTTCAGTGGGAGTTACAGCTACAGATCAAAGTACAGAAAACACAGGATTGAAATCATGAAAAGGGAAGGGGACCCTAGCAGTGCTAAGGACAGGGAGGAGATGGTGGTGCTGGGATGAAGGCCAGGATGGGCAGGCCTGTGTGCCAGGATGTGCAAGGATTGTGGAGAAAAGTGGACCATTGCCAGTGACCTCTGGCACTGGGCAGTGTTGGGGAACACTCAGGCAGCACTTGGAGCTACAGAGACAGAGAGAATCAGAGAATGCATAAGGAGGCCCGGGGCTTCTCCTCATTCACAGTACCCCAGGGTCGCCCTGCCCTCCTTAGAGACCAGAAGGTTCTTCCGGATGGTTGGTAACAAGGAAAGGACAGCCTTGAGGGCGGGCTGGTTCTTGGCAAAGCTGAGGGTGCCCTGCTGACCAGTGCCTGCCTCAGCAGGAGAACGGAGGCAGCAGATGGCCTGGTCCCAGGTAGCCTGGCACGAGCACACAAGATTCCCCAGGCCTCAGAGCCAATGGCAGAGGAGAGGGACCTTGAGGGTTCCTGCTGGGACGACACCATGCTGTGGTGCCCTGTGCCCCCTGGATGTGCTGGGGGCAGGGAAGAGCTAGGACAGGGCTGAGGATGGCTACTGCTGGGTACAGATTTTATAGTGACAGCTCTTCAGGGTGGAGATGATGCCAACCTGGATCTGGAATAAGATTTACTTGCCACCAGCCTACATACACACACACACACACACACACACACACACACACACACACACACACACACGTGCGCGCGCATGATCCATACTCCCCATCTCTCCCAAATTACTGACTCCAAAAGATGAAAAGTAGTCACATTGCAGATGGGAACAGGGGTCAGCAAAGGCTGTATGGACAAAGGGCACCTCCAGGGTGGCAAGGGTACCCTCAGATATCATAGGTAGGGATGGGGCTTAAAGACTTGAGGCATAGCTTCTGTGACCTTGGCTAGAAGGGGACTCATAGGGGACATCAGAGCCAGGCTAAGGACTTAGAAAGGTTTATGTTGGAAGTCATGTCTGCAGACCAGAGGTGATGGACGGCTCTGCAGAGAAACCCTTACACTCTACCCTCCCCACAGTGGGCACAGGAGCCATCCACAGCTTCCTGCAACATGCACATTGTTCCTGCTGTGAGCTGGTACACATCCTTGAGCAGAAAAAAAAATGTCACAAACATTCCCAGAACAACAAACACACCCACCAAGATGCACAGTGCTAAGGAAAACCATGAGAAATGGCCCCAGAAACACACAGCCACTCAAGAGACATCCACACGGAGACCACCTGGTTCAGACCTGTATGTACTCCCAAGGGCCCTCGCTATGCCCATTCAAAGACACACAGGGTGGTAAGACCAGTCACATCCACCTCAGCACAGCACAGAGCCATGGAGTCAAGGACACCCATTCACACACATACACAAATGCTAGCTACAGAAACATACACAAAAATAGTACCCAAGGCCCGGCAAGAAAGCCCAGAGGGTGAAGATGCTTGCTGAGGCGCCTGCTGATGATCTGAGTTCAATCTGGAACCAACTCCCCCTTGGCTGTTCATGCTCCACAAGCATAGACCATGGCAAGTATATATGCCCCCATACACACATACTAAATACATTTATTTATTTTTTTTAATCAGAGCAATGTATGAAGTACACAGAGTTTCAGGGAAAATGTCCCTTCTCGGCTTCCCTCTACTTCCTGGGTCAGGGCATTTGTGGCACCTGTAGCCAGTAGCCAATGGCTATGATGGCACCACCATTATGTGTGAGAGAGTTGATTTCCTGAACCAAGAGTGATAAAAAGTTGTTCCTTCCCTAAGTCTATCACCAGTCTCAGCCCAAAAGACTCAAGGTACCTGGTGCAGATGACTGAGACCCAAATCGGTGTTCCTAGGAGATGGGCAGGCAAGCTGCTGGCTATGTATGCCTCACTGTGGGCTCCAAGCCTGTACGCACTCACCAGGCAGTACCTGGAAAGCATGGGTCACAACCAGGCCCGAGGGAGATAACAAGGAGATGACATCAGTGTTTGGGAAAGATCAGCCTCTCTCTGGGAAGTGTACAAATAGAAGAGAAACTATGCTTGTGTTTGGGGGTCTCGGATGGACCCACAACATTGCCAATCAGCCCTATAACTTGCAGCTCTGAATGGCAGGGCCTTCTCAAGAAATCCCACCTCCTTCCTTTGGCCCTCTCTTCAAATGGGGAAAAAGGATCCTTTCAGCTGGCCCCAGCAGGAACCAGGTACATGGTCTCCAAGCAACTCTCTATCCTGGGAGGGGGAAACTGCAGCGGAAAGAAGCCCCTGAGGAGATGGGCCATCATCTACCCTTCCAGGTGTTAACCCATGGGCCCACGGGGCCATCCCTGATGATAGAGCAAAGGCTCATTCTCTCTTGTGCAAGAAGAACATCACCCCCACCCTCTTCCCTACTCTGAGCCCCTTCATTAGCTGTAGATTCCTCAGACCATACCCAGCACAGTACCTGGTATGTAGCAATGCCCTCAATGCCAATCAAGCAAACCAGGCAAGGCCAGCAGGGTGCAGGTAGTTCTAAGTACCAGACCTGGCCCCATTCCCTCCAACTCCTGGCCCTGGCTGTTCTGAACCTTCTTCCTGAGAATGACACAGGTCTAAAAAAAACAACTCCTGAAAAATGGCAAGGAGCTGAGAGCATGGTGGTGCATAAAATCCCAGCACAGAAGCAGGTGGATCTCTGGGAGTTCGAGGCCAGCCTCGTCTATCTAGAGAGTTCCAAGGCAGCCAGAGCTACATAACAGAGCGACCCTGTCTCTAAATAAATAAGCAAATATAAAAGGCAGGGACAGAAGGGACCCGGGATCCCTGCTTTCTTCACTCACCAAACAAAAACCTCACCAAAGCCAAACATCTCTCTGTGCAGAGAAGACTAGCCGTTCCAGAACTCAGGGACTGTTGAAAGTAGAGCTGAACAAGAGAGAGACTAGCCAGACTGCCCCGGCAGTGAAGGCTTGCAAGAGATGGGGCAAAAACAGGAGCCAACCTTCCCTCAGGAACACAGGACCCAGGAAAGAGCTAACTCCCCCAAAGTGGAGGAAATAGCTTTTTCCCTCCAGGACCGAGGAGTTAACCCGGCACTCCTCACCTCTCCTGTAGTTAGTCTTGGGGTTGTCTCTTCCCCTACAGCTGGCCCTCTTCCGCCCACACCAGCACTGGAGGGGCGGGAAGGATCCCCATTGGGACCTAACCTCAGACACCCTGGGGTAGGCTAGGTGCCCACATGACCCCTCCTTGACCTCAGCCTCCAAGGTAGCATCATCCTCCAGAGAGGAAGGCAACCCACGAGTCGCACCCCCTTTTTTAATCCTCAGACTGGCGCACACACCCACCTCCCAACTCCTGTGAATCCAAGTCCTCGGAAACGCCAGTTCCCAGCCTAGGGCTACGCCACGGGCCCCGGTGGCAGCCAGCCTGCAACCGCCACGCCACGCACTGCCCTCCCCTGGGGGTTTGCAGCGACACCGGCAGCTCGGAGCCCTGCGGAAGCTGAGTGTGCAAGGAGGGGGTGTGCTGCGGGAGCCGCACGGCGCCCCGGGCGAGGGTGCACCCAGGGAAGGTCATGACTTTCCGAGCTTGGGGGAGGGGGCGCCTGCCGCATTTGGGGGCGGGGGCCGACCCACGTGGAAGGCACCTGCTACGGTGGGAAAAGGGAAGGGGCGTTCTTTAGTTCTGCAGCCGCAGGCCCTTCACCCCAGACCAGTCTACAGAACCGTGGATCCGGACTTGATCTCCAGGTCTCCGCGCCTCCCCTCTTCGCCCGCCGAACCCCACGCGGCTACCGAGTCCCCACAGCCGCTCGCCCTTACCTGCGGCCACAGGTGCACGCGCGGAGCCCAGTTCCGCGTCGGGCGGGGGAGGGAGAACCTCCCGCTACTCCCACCCGCCCAGGCTCTCCCCTCCCCCGGCCGCCTCCGCAGTCGCCGCCGGTGCCCTTTGCTGCAGTGCCAGAGCCGCCGCCGCCGCTGCAGCCGCCGCCGAGAGGGCCCGGGCCCCGGTCGCCCCGGTAACCGCGACTCCACCTGGCGCCGCGCGTTGCGCTGCCGTGCGCATCCCCTCTCGGCCCCCTCCCGCGGCGCGGCCCCGCCAGCGCAGCCCCGCCGAAGAGCAGAGGAGGCTGGTGGCTACGTCGCCGCGGTCACCCGATACGCCGGCCCGCCGCCCGGGACTCGGGTTGCAGCAGGAGGGAGGGAGGTTAGGCAGCCTAGTGGAAACGCGGGGGGAGGGGCTGTGGCTTGGTCTAACCTCTGGTCCGTTCCCAGGACCCTCTTCACTGTACCCAACCCCAAAGGTCTTAGGAACCCCCACCTTCCCGGCTCTTAGCCTCCTTTTAGCAGCGCCCTTTTGACCCTTTAATCTTTCCATGACTTAATCCTCGACTGAGTCAAGGAGGCCTAGGATGCCTAAGTTTTTTAGTTGGCCCCTGATCCTGCCTTGCTGTGTGTGATTCTGGTCCTTTTCTGGGTGTCTCTGTGCCTTAGCTTTTACAAAAATGAGCCTCAGAGACTTATCCCTGGCGAGGATGAATGTAATAAGCTGTATCAAGAAATGACAGGAATGCCATGCTTATTATTAAACTCTGGGACAAAGGTTCCCCACAAACTCTCCTTGCTTCTATAGGAGCAGAATTCCAGACAGGCATACAGACCTTAACTCCACCACGGGACACAACTCAGCCCGAGAGTCCAGCCTTATTCCAGCCCTTAACCCTGCCCACACTCCATGTAAGGGACCCGAGGCACCAAGGACCTGCCTCTCCATCCTGTTTCGGTCTTCAGTCCATCACTATCATCGTTCCAACCCTCCATCTGTGGTCTCCATCACGCACATGGCCACTCAGGACAACTCTCCCACCTACCATCTCGCCTTAAGAACAGGCACACCCCCTGCTCCTTTGTTCCCCAAATTCAGCCAAAATGGGGCTGAGAGCTGAACAGGAAGCAGCTCCATACCCCGAGAATGATACCCAGCGTAACAAGCTGTTCCTAGACAAGACCCTTTCAGCCCAGGTGCCCCAGCTCCAGAGGCTCATAGTGTCCTAGCTGATAACAATACCCTTTCGTTTCATTTTCCTTGGGAAAGTCAAGCTTTGGTACATGCCAGTGCATGAAGAACTGGACCTCTCCCATCCAGTGACCTTCTCCTACCTATAACCAAACCACCAAGGGCTGCTGCCCTTCTTCTACCTACAACCAAACCAACAAGTCCAAAACCCCCTGGCTTCAGGTACAGCTTGATCTCTGATTCTCCCATGCCTGTTATTTCTCCCCTGGCAGTGCTCAGGCCTGAGCTGGGAGCATATCCTATCAGGGAAAATAGACTTGGTGAGGAACAGGGAAAGAGGCTCAGAAGCAATGGCTAGACACCCTAGTTCTTCTTAAAAACTACAAGAAGGGTGAGAGAAAGATACCACACAGAACTTTCTGGTGGTCAGACGAGGGGCAGGGTTGGGGCGGGATCAGGCTCTACACAGAACAGAAGATTGGAACATAGCTAGGGCAATAAGATGAGAGCAGGGAAAGGCTTCTAAAAGCCCAAGAACAACACGAGGTTTAAAAGAGAGAAGCAACTATTTGTTTTTAAATGATAACTATCCCTCAAAAAGGTTCCAGCTAGATTTGAGGAGGTGATGGTAAGGAATCAGTCAGGGGAGATGTGAATAGGGGGCATGGACGTTTCCTAACAGAGGATTCAAACATAAAAGATAAGGGGTACAAAATAAAAATGATCAATACCCCCCACTGTACAAAAAAAAGGGTCTCCTCAATGCCGAGCTCCGCCATGGATTTTGGGAGGAGATGGGTGGCTCACCTGGGCAGGCTGGCCAGCCCCGGAGGGGGTGGAATCGCCGTGGAGGTGGGAACAGAGGGAGCTGAGGAGACACACAGGGTCCACGGTCCAGCCGCCGACCTGTGTGTGTGAAGCAAGGGACACCCCATTAGGGGAAGCAGGCAGGAGCCGCTGGGGATAGAGCAGTACAGAGATGGATGCTCCCAGGGCAAGCCCTGGCACAGGGAGAGAGTCACAGTCATGAATGTGGGTCCTTCACAGTGGCTGGAACTCTAACTAGGGCCCCAAGTTTTTCTGCATGTCTGTCTTTCTAGGACAGGGTTTTGCCACCTGATAGAATCCCAAATGCCTCCTTGTATACTCCCTGAACATTTGCCTCTCTCCTTCCCAAGAAGTTCACCTCTGACCTCACAGTGATGGGGATCACTGGACAGGAGTGACCACACTCCTGTTGTCTGTGCCATCTCCATAAAAATGACTTCCTTCTACCCCAAGCCACCAGACTTGACCCCTCTGGGACTGTCTCCTCCTGCCCCTGGTCCTCTGTCAACCAACCATTCCTTCTCCAAATGTTCACCCAGCTTCACACCACACTGCTGCACTGTGCTAGAGTTCTCCGCCCAACTGAAAGGGCCCTGAGTCCCCTGCCATTGAGCCTCGAAGGGAGCAGATGGGGGCAGGACAGATGAAACAGAGGAACCTGAGTATGACTAAGCCACCATTCACTCCAGAGTCATCAGCCTCCACCTACCAATATACATAAATGTTCAAGACCAGACTTGGTGCCTCTTGAAACTTTTTCTGCTAGACCTCCCAGACAGGTGTGTGAGCAGGGTGTCCAGTTCCTCACCTGGTCCCCAAGCCACTGAAGCTGGCCATTGCTTCTTTTTACCCCTGCCCAGACCACCTAGACTTCTGAAGCACAGGTGCCGCTTGCCTCACAGCCTCATCTCTGACCATCATATTCTGCTTCAATGGTCCTACACCCATTTCTGTCTCAGATCTCCTGAAGCCACAGTCCCTCTGGCATCCAGAAATATATATAAAGTATCCACTTGGCATCCCTCTGGCATCCAGAAATGTATAAAAAGTATCCACTTGGCATCCTAGGAAGCTCCCTCCCAGCTCCCCCTCCCCCCCAATGATTCTCACCCATTTCTGTTTCTTTCCCAGGGACTGACATCTATCTCCCCGTCAATCATGAGTTTGATTTTAGTTTTGAGACAAGGGCTCACGTAGCCCAGGTCAGTAGCTGATGATGGCCTTGAACTTCTGATTATCTTGCCTCCCCATCTTGAGTGATGGGATTACAGACATGCACCACAGCCAGTTTGTTAAGTGCTGGGAACTGAACCCACAACTTCCTGCTACCAGGCCAGCACTTAGTACCAACCAAGCCCTTAGCTGTGTTCTCTGGCATTCCCTTACAGATCTAGACAACCAGCCCCCCTTTCCTAGTCCCCCACCCATCAAAACTGCCCATTCCTCCCCATGCCTCCTGACCCCCAGGTTCAATTAATTGTTCATTAACAAATATGACCCTCCTGTCCTCCTGGCCCACCTCACCTGGTCACTCTGGCACCACGTGTCCCATTGCACCCACCCCCAGTCTTCTGGATCAGCCAGAAGGACTTCTGTGTCATGCTCCAAATCAACTCAGGTCCATGCTGCTTCCCCAGCACCTGCTGATAAGGCGTTCTTCCTCTGTTCAAACCCTTTCATCCTCCTAGGCTTCATATACGTACCACCTCCTCCAGGGAGCCTTCCCGGAAGGCCTGTGTAACTGATAACCCTGATCCTAAGCCCTCTTCCAACTGACCAGGATGTTTAATCTTCTCCCAGCTAAGAAGGGTGAACCCTGTGTGAGTCTAAAACTCCTGTTGATCCTCACCAGCCTGAATCCTGCTCCCAGGGGGACTCAGGAGCCAAGAAAAAGCAAAAGCTAGACTAAACTAGTGAGGACATCTGAGGGCAAGCAAGGTCGCAGAAACATGGCAGTGTGTCCTTGACCTCTGCAGGAAGTGGGGCATGTCCCTCCTCGGATCACTAGTCACATTGAGTAGCACCTGGAAAAGGAACTGTGACTGAAGGAATGCTGGAAAGTGACTGCTGTGGACCTTCTCTCAGAGAGGACAATGATCAGATTTCCAGAGATGGGACACAGCAGCCATAATGGCCCCCTTGCAAATGCCTAAACATAGAACACTAGTCCTGAGAAACACTAGTGCTTGGGTGGAGGGGGGCATTAAGGTGTCCCAGCTGAGGAGGCTGAGAAGAGAAGCACTCTACCCCACGTAGGTCCTGGGCCAGAGGCAGAGGCCCCAGCCCCTCCCTAAGCCTCACTGGGGAACAGGAGAAGGCTAAGACACACACAGGATTCCAGCTCAGTCACACAGCCAGCCTGTCTTCTCAAAGGAGGTAATGGCCCCAGTTCTGGGTTCTATACAGGCTAGGACTAGGGACAGGTTAGATCCAGCCTTCAGAAGCTCCCAGGACAGACAGAGGTGCCACAGCCAAACATTTCAGCTGTTCACTGAGCCAGACCCATGCTCTCAGCGCCAAAATCGGCCCTTCCTTTCTTCTGGATCTTCCTTTGGCCTCCAAGACACACCTTCCAGCCCTTCTTCCCACATTCAGGCCAAACCCATGTTCCAATGTGTCAAGCAAAAGGCAGGGACATGGAGACCAAGCCCAACTCCTTCATCACCAGGCTCCAGAAAAGGCGAAGGGGGGCCATGGCCCAGGAGACAAAACTCAACTCCAGGCTTCCAGCTCTGCCCCAGAGCCATAAAGTACTGGGTAATCCCTCCCCTACAGCCCCCAGGCCCTCGCTCACACTCACCTGCTCCCGCATCCTGTCCTGCTGACCTCGCAGGGCCAGGGCATGCTGGGGGTACTTGCTCTTCAGGTGGTCCATGAACGCATCTCGTTTGCGGTCAGCATCCGCCTTCTGGAGCCCGCTGAGTGCCTCCAGGCTCTGGGCAGCAATCACCGTGTGTCGCCGCTCTGAGGTGTGTACCAGCCCCACATTGGAGAAGCGCCGGCCCCCGCTGCCCCCGCTGCCCCCACCCCCCAGGGTCCGGTACTCCCGAGGGTATTCGGCATCGTCGGCAGACAGCATGGGGGGGCTGCTCCGCTCCGGATCTGGAGGGGAAGAGGATCTAGGGTCACCAGGGTCCCACGCCAAGGGGCTGCCCACCTCCCACAAGGATCTCTGTGGGGCGGGGCAGGTCCTGATGGGGCAGAGAGGCCTTTGGGGGGGGTGTGAAAGGGGGCAGGAGAGTATATGAGATAAACCTAGAAGTCCAAGTTAGGGGTGGGGAGCAGGAACAGGTTGCAGGCTGCTCTGTGGTGGGTTTTGGGGCAAGCAGGGCATGTTGTTGGGCAAGAGAAAAGGGAAGAATATTGGAGGTGTCCTGGTCACTTGCTGTCATTCCTAAAGATAGGGGATGGAGCCACAGTGTCCTCTAGAACATTCTCTAAGGACAGGCTGGAGCCATGAACACCTTCCCCAGACCAGCACCTTCAGGACTGTATCCTCCATCTGGGGCAGGGGCTGTGGAATTGTGGGAGTGGGTTAAAGGCAAAGGTCAATCACAGGGCTTCTTCCTGGGGATGGATGGAGGCACAAAATCTGGGCAGAGAGACTCCCTTCCCCTCCCTCCCCAGAGACAGACAGAAAGACAGACAGCAAAGGCTAGGCACAGAGAAGACAGGGAAGACTGGGACACACTGAGGAGGGAGCAAGCAGACAAAACAGATCACTCCCCATCCTGTCTCCTTCCAGTCCCAAGGTCTCCTCCCAACACACAGGCAAGCTCAAGACCCACAAGTGACGCACAAGGGACAGGAGTACAAACAGAAGTGGGTGGGGGAGGCCGGGGGTTGAGGTCTTCACACTCTTAACCCCCTCCCAAGGTCCCTCAGCCTCCTCCTCCTCCAGCTCCCAGCCTTCCCCTGCCTAACCCTGCTCCCCGCCCCCTTACCCCTAAGGAAGGCAGGCCCTGCTGGGTATCCATTTTAGCCATGTTCTGAAGTGGCCTGCCTGCCCTCTCTCCCAGAAGCCACCCCATTGAGAGACAGCAGTCTCCGTACATCCCACCACACCCTACAAGCCATGGAGTGGCAACCCCTAAGCATAGCCTAAGCAGGCCTGCAGCTAGGTCCCACCAGTGAGGCTTGCACTCATACCAACATTGTCTCGCTGCGGAACGTCTAGAAGTACAGACTAGGGCGAAAGGAGACATGGCTGGGAATTCTGGAACTCAGCCAAGTTCATGAAACTTTCTTCCCTCCACACAACTGCTGCCAGGCCACACCCACCTGACACACACCCAGCCACAGGAGGAGAGGAGAGACTGAGCCACATTTCCAGACTAGCTACCTCAGTGCCAACACACATATGCACATGCATGTACACGCACGCACAGGTGTATGCGGGTGTGCGCATGCGCACACATACATACAAAACCATTCCACTCCCAACAATATATATGGACGTTCTACCCAACAACACACACACAGAGGGGGCTAAAGAGGAAAAGAGCCACCCTGACATACACCACACACTCTTTCAGGCTGTGGCCTAGGCCTGTGCATCTGGGGTTCATAGCCTCAGTGGACCCAGCCTCTCTCATAAACCACGGGGATGACAACACAGGAATAGGCACTGACGTCACTGGCTTACAAGGGCCCCACCATTGCCATGGCTCTCCATGTTCCTGTCTGGTAGGTGTTACTGTGGTCCCCATTTCAGAGATGGCTGCCAAACTACAGAAGCCCAAGTGACAAGTCCAAAGCTACGGGGAGTAGCAGAAGTCTGGTGTGACCCCAATATCTGCTAGGTTTACACGACATACCCCCCCCAGACAAATAATGTTGTGTATTGAGCAGAGCAAACACTGGGCACACAACACACCATGTAGGCTTCACAGCACACTGTGGAAGTTTCCATCTTTACCCTCGGGTCATCCCCACCACCCAACACTCAAGGTCTGAGTCACCACCTCTGACCTTCCAGGTACTTTTTATCTCTTACATCACAGATACCACCCTTTGTGAGGCTCCCCAAGTGAGGTCCAGACACACAGCGATGACTTCAGAGACACGATTGTATATCTAGATCTATCTACATATGTGTCTGTATGTCTCCATATATATACACATAAATAGATATGACACATAAGTTAATTTACTTATTTTGTCTTGATATATAGTTCAGACTGGCCTCAATCTCTGATCCCCTGTCTCAGCTGGAGATTTTCAGGAGTGTTTTATACTCTGTTGATTACACCTTTACTTTCATAAGGATTAGACCAAATCTGAAGAAGGAGGCCAAGTCATTGGTTGTATAGATCAGGGTGGTAATGAGATAAGGTTCCTCTAAAGTATCTATAGTCAAGTTCAAAGTGAAGTTGTGTTAACACAAGCAATACTAAGTTGATACAATGCAAACAGTTCACTGGTAACAAAAGCTGGGGAAGAAGCCTGCTGGCTGAGTAAGGCCAAGTTCAAGTTCGCAGGGGCAATCTTCCTGACAGTTTCCGACATTGTGGCAAGCCAGGGTGGCCACTGACTGAGGCTGAGGGGAGCTGCCTGGGTAATCTAGGAGAGCAGGCTAAATGCTCTGTACGTGTAGACCCCAACCTCTTCTCCTTCATTCAACCTCACTGACACCTAGAGGCTCACACCCCACTGAGGACAGGAGAAGAATCCTCCATGGCTCATGGCACTGGGCATTTTGGAACCCTCCCTCTGTCCACTGCATATATGTTCTGCCTGGCCCCAGATCACCTCTCCTCCTGGCAGCCGCCTCTGTCCAGAGGGCTCTGGATACACGTGGACTTCCTCCTGGCCCCAGAAGATCTCCTCCACCCCTGCTCCACACATCAGCCCCCCTTCCCACTTCTGGGAAAACATCAACATTTCTGGTGTGGGGGAGACAGTGTACTAGTCCAGGACAGGCAATGACCATAGGGAGCTAGGAACCACCCGGTTCTCCCAGGATGGAGATGGCATCGAGGAGGAGGTGCTTGGGTCTGAAAGGCTGTAGGGTTAGTTTAAGGTCTTTGGACAGTGTAGGCCTTGCTCAGAGGGTGAAGTAACCCAGCAGTCCTGATGTGCTGCCTGGTATGTATGGATGTCTTTCTACAGGGCCTGGTGGAGCTGGAAGGCCCAACCTAGACTGAAGAGGATCAGCTCAGGAGTAATCAAGGAGATTTGCTTATATTCATTCATTCTTTCCTTGTTTCCCCCTTCCCTCGCAAGCATGGTTCCACACAACTAAAGCTAGTCTCCACCCCTCTGTGGCCAAGAATAGCCATCCTTGGTCCTCTCCTCTTGGTTCCTGAGTGCTGGAGTTACAGGAATGAGCCACCATGTCTGATTTTAGCAGAGCTGGGAATCAAACCCAGGACTTCATACATATGAGGCAAGCACTCCACCAATGAAGCTGCAGCCCAGTGCCTTGGTCTTTTATTTTAGGGCCAGGGCATCTGAAGTTAGACTGTGGCCAAGTCTCCTTCACTTGGATTTTATCAGTTCCTCCCCCAGGGATTGCAGTCATTCATGATTCAGCCAAGAAGCCCTCACCTAATGAAGCAGGGGTCTAATATGTAAAACTGGGGTGTTAACCTCCAAACCCTGCCCCACATGGGAGAAACTGTGGTGATATATATTTAATAAAATCAGTCTGGAATATCAGAGGACAGATCCACCCATAGTCAAGCCAGGAGGGTCAGAGAGTGGTAACTCAGGCCTTTAATCCCAGCACAGGAAAGACCCCAGGAGTGGTGACTAGGCCTTCAATCCCGTAACTCCAGAGACAGACATCTGTCTGTGTTTCTGTGAGTTCAAGTCCTAACTACCAAACAGGAGTAGCTCACACCTTTAACCTTAACTCCAGTATATTATCAGAGTTGAACCCAAAAGTGAAACAACTGGGTGAAGAAGATATTTAAGGCCGGCGTAGGAAGACAGAGATCTATTTTGTAAAAGCCACAAGCCAGGCTGAGGACTTTGGAAGATGGCTGGGTGAGAATCGACTGCGGTCTGTTTCCTCTCTCTGACATCCAGCCTTTTCCCCTCAATATCTGGCTCTGAGTTTTCATTTATTGACAACTAGGATTCGTGTGTCAATAAACCGTGATGGTGAGGAACGTGACAGACATTCCTGGCTGGGGGATGTTATTTTCCCCTCTGAGCCAGCCTCAGCTACAAGCAGTGTCTTCAAGCTGCCCTGGCACTCTCGGGACTGTACAGTTTAAGAAAAAAGCCAGGGGGGTCGATTGGCCCAGTGAGCTGGCAGCAGGCTCCAGGCCTAGTGACCAAGTCAATGGTGTTCAGAGATTTGGCTGGGGTTAGGCTCCAAAGAGGATGGGGATGGAAGAGAGAGCATTAGAGGCAGGGAATTCAGCAGGTGGAGAAGAGCTGGGCTGTGCTGTGCTGGGGAGGGGGGTGGCACTAGAATAGCCAGAGAGCTAAAGGAGGCACCGCAGGGTCTCAACTCTTTCTGAGGAGCCTATACATACAAGGTTCGTTCTGATTGTCCCTGCCCCCCTCTTGGCTTTTTTGAGACACATTCTCCACCTGGATCCTGAAATTCACTGTGTAGCCCAGGCTGGCCTCAAAGTCAGTCTTGACTCTGCCACCTGCCCAAGTACTGGATTACAGGCACGCATTGCCACACTGAGCTCTAGGATTCTAATGGGCATGAATGTTGAGGCGGTTGCCAGGGACTAAGAAAACGGAGCATGGGGACTGGAGAAATAGGAAAGGGTTGTCACCTCAGCTTGGCCTGGGCACTAAGGAAGGGGAAGATGGCCACTGGGTGACGGAAGCAGTATGCGCCCCCCAGTGGCTGGCTGTGATAAAGAGCAGGTGCTTCATCATTGTTTCTCGTTCAGCAGCTCCCAGACCCCTCCCCCAGTTTATTTATGGGCCTGATTTATTTTTACCCTCCACTGAATTCTCTTACATGAGATCACAGTAGCTCATTAGTAGAATGAAGACCCCAGCATCTCAATGAAACCATCATAAGTCATACTCTCATCCCCACCTGGCTTCTTCACCCTGGATGTCACCATCTACTCTGTCCCCTGCCTGTCGCTGGGCAGCGCTGGAACATGACATCATCTTCAGAAGGAAATGGTGGGGGGGGGAACAAGGGAGAGAAAACGGAGGATAGATCAGAGCTGCAGTGACAGGAATGAATTCTCAGAACCTCCGAGACAGCTAGCTCCTTTTGCACGGACACCAAGAGGCTAGGCAAGATTGCTGCTTTGGAAGAGGGGGCTGTCACCAGTGTTCCTGACACATGGTCTGTGCAGACGAAGTGACTGGAAGGAAAGGGTTTGTAGCAGAAAGAGGAGGACCAGACAGTCTCAGTGAGACAGCAACTCTTGTCCCCCCAGTCAGGGCAAAGGAGGAAGGTGACGGAGATTTCAGGGCAGGAAAGGGCCTGCTTCAGGGCCCACAGCAGCCCGTTCATGAGCACACACACACACACACACACACACGTGAGGCAACAGAGCTCCTGGTGTCCCCTCTACAGTCAGAGTAAGAGGCGCCCAAGTAACCCAGGAGCAGCCCTGAGGCGCTGCCACGGTCAATGCTGCCTGACAGCTTCATCCTGCTGGCACCTGCTTCAGTCTGAAAGCATGATGAGCTTGGAGGCCAGAGGCCAAAGGTCAGAGGTCAAAGGTCAGAGGCCTAGATCTGCTTCTTAAATGCCCAGGTTCTAGGAGCCAGATCTACCCCTGTTTACCCAGGAGAGGCCTATGCTGTGGCCTCTGGGTGCCCTGCCCCTCACCCTGCTTGTCTGTCTGTGGGTCCTCAGAGCAGAGGCCCATCTGTGTCTGTTTTCTAGAACCAGCTTTTCCGCCCCGTACCACAGCCACCAAAGTCATTTTCCAGGCAATTGCCTTTCTGTAAACATTCCTGTGTAATATCCCCCTAAACTGCTAATGCCCAGCGCCCTGTTGTGTCTCCTTGTCACTCTAACAAGAGCCTCAGAGGTGGGGGTGGGGAGGAAGGGCGACTGGAGGGGAGAGAGCTGACTTGACAGGGATCTCCAGCCTGCACCCTGCAACTCTCCAAGTTCTGCCCACCCAGTCCCACTGGGCAGATGTCAGGCCATCTTGGTAGAGCCTCATCCGGGTCAGAGGGAGGACAGGGAGGAGGGGGGAGATCCCAGGAGAGGGGGGACAGGGACGGAAAATATGAGGGAAGTAGCTAGACAATAAAGGTGACTTCCAGAGACACTAAGGTGACAGAAAACTGGGATCTCAAGGAAGGCTGGCTTTGATCTGGAACTGAGAAGAGCGAGGGGCCCGGCAGCCTCGGTTTCCTCAAGGTGGACTCGGCTCCTGGGGCTCTCCAGTCACAGACGTGAGGCGGGCAGGGCAAGAGCGTGTCCGCTGGTGACATAGCCAGTATGTCTGTCCCCTGCCCTCCTTGGTTCTCTACAGCTCCAGGCCAGATACTCCTCATGAAAAGATGGGGGCCTGGGAGGTGGGGTGGCTAAGGAAGGGGCCGGTCACCCATGGCCTCCCTCTCTGAGCACGAGGGACAGGAAGGAGACTGGAAGCTGGGCATCCAGAATCAGGTGTGACAAGGAGGTGAGAGAGCCCTGGGAGAAGCCGGAGATTAGTACTGGCCCTGCCAGTCACAACCTCACACAGGCAGAAAAACACAAACCAATTTGCGCAGATTTAAAACCCACTGAAGAACACTTAGTTGGTTAAACGAGTTGGAATCTAATTAAAGGACCTCCTCAGGGCTGGGGAGGGAGCACTTACCTGCCCAGGAGGAGCTGTGGGGGGAGGAGCCCCGGGGAGGGGGGGCCTGAGCTCCCTGAGGAGCTTATGTTGCTTTCTACAGTGTTGCAGCCTCCTTGGGTGGAAGACACCAAAAAGTATCTACCATTCAACCACCTCAGCTAGCGGCCGGGGTCCTCTGTCATGAGCCCAGTGGGAACAGCCCTGCTTGCTCACCTCATCTCCAACAGCCCCTAGCCCCACCATGACTCCAGCATCCAGCGAAGCATTATTCCCTAGGGGCAGGATATAATCTTTATACTTAGATTTTATGCTTAGACCTCATCTACCCTATGTGACTGACAGGACCTCTTCATGGCCTTGAGGGTGTCTTCAGAGTGCAGCCTTGGTGGAACAGTGGTGCCATTCCACCCACACTAAATGATCCTGAAGGTTGAGGAGACCCCAGGACCAACGACCACCACACAGGGTTGAGGGCCTGGGAAGAGCCAGCTACATCGAGTCTGACAGAGCCCTATATCTACTCGGTAGTCCTGACACACACAAGTCTCCTGGCTCACCCAGGCCAGCACAGACGGTTCAATAACCCTGGCAAAGCTGCTGGTGGTGGCGCACACCTTTAATCTCAGCTCTTGGGAGGCAGAGGCAGGCAGATCTCTGTGAGTTCAAGGTTAGCTTGGTCTACAGAGCAAGTTACAGGACAGGGCTGTCTCAAGAAAAAAAAAAAAAAAAAAAAAAAAAAGCCTGGCAGGCTGTGACGACACTCAGCTCTTACTTCCTACACAGGGAAGACAGAAGCCACCCTAATGATGCTTTCCTGCTGAAGCCATCGATGTCCAAAAAACCCCATGGGGCTCTTATTTCAGCCAAATGTCTTTTACAGAAGGAAAACTAAGGCCCAGACAACAAACCTTTCCAATCACGAAGAGGCCAGGGGCCAAGGCAGAAGTACCACCCAAGTGTGCTGGGCCTCCAGGGACAAGCACATTTTCATTCTCCCGTGCCACTTCCCAGAAAGCAGCTCCCAGAGGAGAGCCTCACCAAGGACAGGGCCCAGGGGCATAAAAGCTAACAAATTCAAATCGTACAACACAGAAGCACTCAGGCTCCAGGACACAAGCCCAGGTCACAGCTAGCCTCACCCCAGTTCCCCGGCCCAGCCAGGGAGGGGTTCCCATAGAGATTCAAGGCTGTGTCACTTCAGCCTTGCCACACACTCAGACATGATTCCCGTTTCCAAATGAGCCAGAAATCAAAATCTCAAACACACACAGTCCTCCCCCTGGTCTCTGCTCCTCCCTCCCACACACAGCAGGCAAAGCTGTGGCATTACCGAAAATCACTGAATCTGCAGTTAAGACAGTTCTGCTCAAACCTAATTCTGACAATAACTAGTTCTATGACCTTGAGGAGGTCAGGCGTCTCTGCAGACCTCAGTCCCCTCATTTGTTCAAAAAACAAAACCAAAATAAAGCTAATCACAGACAGGAACTCCAGCATGGCACAGGATGTGGGGTCACAGGGATGAGCAGAGGCTACCCACCCCCATCTACCCCTGACCTCAATGCCTCTCCCTAGCTGTCAGGGGGGGCTGT
Source organism: Sigmodon hispidus (assembly GCA_004025045.1). Taxonomy (NCBI): domain Eukaryota; kingdom Metazoa; phylum Chordata; class Mammalia; order Rodentia; family Cricetidae; genus Sigmodon; species Sigmodon hispidus. Next base: position 75,346 of record PVIH01002779.1, on the reverse strand, counting down.
GGGCTTTCTTCACTTCCAATGAAGCCTTGACTAATTGGCTTCCTGACAAAGGGGAGGTGGACATGCAGGAAGAAGCAGTCACCCTCCATCTGAAGTGGGAACTGGAAAGGCTGGAACAGCCCTGGCGTGGGCCCACTCGGAACAGTGTTAACAAGCTAGCTCCTGCCTGCATGCAGTCACCACCGCTCATGCGCCCAGGGAAGATGTCCTGTCAGCTCCACATCTCCTTGGAGAGGCAGGCAGACGGGAAAGCAAGCAGCAACAGGGGGTGAAGGGAGGTATATCACCAAGCCTCCCAATTTAGAGATTGCCAGAGTCCCTACCCCGGACACTAAACCTTGGCAAGAGGTGTGAACAGAGGCAGTATTGAGAAGACAGAAACCCTAGTCTACTTCATACCAGGCATTCATCTTGGGCTTCAATATTAGGTAGAAGACCTTGCCTCACCAGACACCTCAGTGGCCTCCTTAGAGACAACACTCCCCTGGGGATACCCTGTCAGTCTCATACCAATCCTCAGCCATCACCACACATGGGTCACCTGGTACACACACACACACACACACACACACACACACCGGTTTCTGCCCAGCTCTAGCTTCGTTGCGCTCTCCACAGGCACTGCCACACAAAGGTACACACAAGCCCTAGCCACTTGTACCCGAGTGGCCAGAGAGACTGTCCTGCCTCTGGGGCAGAGCAGTGCAGCTCCAGATTGAAGGCAAAGGCCAGCTTGATGGGTTTGTAATCACAGTATTCAAGAGAGGTGGAGACAGGAATATCAGGAGTGCTGAGCCATCCTTGCCTACCTAACAGTTCAAGGCTAGCCTGGAGTACATGATACCCTGTCTCAAAAAACAAACTAAACCAAAGGCAATGGGGGCTGTCATGGAGACACCAATGAATGTCCTACTAAGTGCCTGGTCTGTTTGGAACTAGCAAAAGAAACCTCAAATCAACCTCAAGGCTGCTGATAACTGAAGAGCCAGTGCTCGTGAGGTTTCCTGGGGTCCTACTTCTGGTGCTACAGAGACTCAGCCTCTCCTCCAGGGTGCAGGTGAGGCATGTGATGACCCAGCTCCTATGAGCTGACACAGGGCCCCTAGGCCTCCCCTCCAGAGTAGGTCACTCTAGCCCCCCTGCCCCTCATTTCTCTCCCTAGGACAGAAGGCTAGTGTCCTGAAAGGTCTACAGGAAGGGCCAGAGTTCCCAAAGGCTCAGGAAAATGAGCTTGATTACATGATGCCAAGGGAAATGCTCTCTGCTCTTCTGCCTGAAGCCTTCCACCAGAGCAGGTTGGAAGGAGGAGGCAAGCCTTTTTGTACTCTGGCATCTGCTGAAGGCTGAGGTCTTCCCTCTGCTTACATCTACTCAGGCCCCTTGAGTAAAGAGGATGAAACCCCAGACTGGGGCATGATACACTCCTAGTACATGGAAGGCACTGGATTCCATCTCTAGCACTACTAAAGGGAAAAATGCTGGGCCTGATGGTGATGACCTGTAATCTCAGCTACTGAGGACGTTGACATAGAATCACAAGGCAAGGCCTGCCTGGGCTACAGAGAGTTCAAGGCCAGCCTGAGAAACTTTAAACACTGTCTCAACAACGAGGCAGGGGTCGCGGCAGTGGGGAGGGGGGCTGGGGATATGGGCTCCAAGAAAGAGAAAAAGGGAGAGAGAAAAAGAGGAAGGGAAAAAAGGAAGAAAAGGGTTGAGCAGCCAGTGGGTCGCCTAGAAAGCAGGAATGCAGCATGGCACAGGGCCTGGCCCTACATTGCCTTGGGCATGACACTTCAAAGGGTACTTACAGCTATGGCTCATTTAACTCTCAGAGGAGCCTGTGAGTCCTCTCTCTCTCTGTCTCGTGTGCAGGTCAGGAAACAAAAGCCCAGGAAGGGTGACTTTGCCTGAGCTGGGCACGGACAGTGGAGGCACCTGCAGGGTTCCCAGCACCCTCTACTACTGAGCCCCAAGACCCCATCTGTTCGCTTTCCAGTCCATCTCCAGACTCAGAGGACAAGAAGACAGACAGCTGCCTGCAGTGCAGCCAAGGAGCAGCCTCCTGGAGAGTTTCTAAGACCCTCTGATAGGCTCTGAGACCTTCCCCATCAGGCCCCAGGCTGTGACAGGGACAGTCTCCCTGGTTCCTCTCCTTCTTCCTGAAAGTAAGCTGTAAAGAGAGCCCAGACTCTCACAGGGTCCTGAGGAAGCTTCCGGCCTCTCCTGGGGTGGGGTGGGAGGGGGAAGAAATGGGATGCTGCACCAATACTTTCCTTGCTGAGACAGATGTTCCCTGGACGGTCTGGCTTCCAGTTCCCAACTGCACAGCCCTGGACAGAGCTATCCCCCGGTGTCACTACCCTTCCTAGCTGGGGTCCTTCAGAACTCCTCCATTGGTCCAGACAAGGTCTTAGGAATGTACTAGATAACCTCCTTCTGACCCCTCCCCCCACAAAATCCCCATGAGGCTGCCCAGAACAGGAGCAGCCCCAGTTTGGTGTCCAATGTATCACCTCCCTGTCACCCCCTCTGGAGTGTCACACTGCCTCATCTTGAGCTTCAGGTGCACCTTACCCTCCCTGCCTGTTCCTCCCAGGCAGCCATCTGCCTCAGGGCCTGGGCTGCCTGTCAAGTGCAGGGCCCCCGCTCTGAACTCCACTGTTCCTCACATCCCAGCACCGTGGAGCCAAGGTGCACACAGCATGTCCTCAGAGTCTACCCGTGGGTCTCTGGTTAGTGGCCAGGGGCCCCAGAGGCCCTGTCCAGATACCAGCCATTTCCAGGACATGCCCAGCCACATTGAGGACTGGAAAACCACAAACCACTGGACATCAGATGCACATGAACTACACCGTGCCTACTCCTACTTACCCATTTCCCTCTCGGGGTGCTGTGCTTGTCTTGCTGCCCAGGGCCCCAGGACTCAGAAGGAGAGGGATTCGGCTCCCTGCCCCCCGCTACTTCCCGCACTGTGCCCGCATCTGATGCCCATGCTCACGCGGTGGCTAATTCTGGCGTCTCATCAGACGGTAATTATGGGGGAATGAGCAGCACTGTCATCTCTGCGGCTCAGCACCTGTCACCACGCTGCCATCATGGGCTTTGGGGATGGGACAGAAGCAGGGGGGGGAGATGTTCTGAAGAAGGGCCCTCACCTCCTCACAGGTGATCAGTACATGTGCCTGGGGTGGTCATCCTGCTACTTAGACATCCTGGCCAGGAGCAAAGGTCAGAGAAGGAGTCTGTGCATGTCCTTCTGAACTGTTTCATATGTCCTGGCAGCTCCACACCTCCGGGCATACAACAGGCCTGTGCTGACTGTTGACATGACCATGTATATATCAGATACAGGCTCAAAGACCCAGTTTATAGAACAGAAAGCCAGGCCTGGTGGAAGCAGGCACACCTCCATCAGGACACCGTGAAGATGTCCAGAGGAATGAGGCTGAGGAGAAACCAGCCTCCCAGTCAGTTCCCAGGACCCAGGACTAACAAGAAAATGCCTTTTGCAGAAAGCAAGTGGACAGGCTCTCCTAATGCCCAAACAACATGAGTGATTGAAGCTTAGACTCAAGACAGGCTTTGGGAGAAACAGGACAATGAGAGGAGGCAGAGATAGAGCCTGGGGTCATCTGTTTGACTCTGGACACGTTACATAATTTCCTGTCATATCTGCCTTTTCCCCTACAAAAGACAGCATCTTCAGCAATGCTCTGGAGACAGCAGAGGAGGAATGAACCCCTCTCACAGTGTCCACAAAACCATCACCACAGAAACTAACGGTTTCACCAGTGGCAGCAGCCATGCCATGAGTAGCCGCACCCCACTTTCCATCCCTGATCCCCAGAGCCTGGGGAACAAACATAGATCTACTTGAAAACAGGGCCATAGGAACTGAGGCCACCCTGGACGCTCTGGCTCCCACCCCACAGCATTCTAACGCCCACACCTACAACCAAAATCCATCCACATCTTACATTCAGAACAGGCAAGATGAGGGTGACCACGCCTTCCTGTGAATGCAGGAAGTCTGGAGAGGTAGAAACATCCTCCACTGGGGGCATTCCAGATGCAGGTGGGCAAAGAAGGCCTTGGCCCTTCTGCTTAGGGCAGGCCCCCTCCCACAGGCCCCCTGAGATCTGTCAGGGGTCTAGAGAGGACTGGGCCTTCTCAGAAGGAAGGAAGTACCAGCTCCCCACCCCACCCCCCTTCTCGGGTAGGAGCTGAGGTTGGGGAGGCAAGAGCATGGCTGCTCTTTTAGGAAAACGGTAATTTTAATTAAGAGGCAGGCAAACGAGCGCTCTGCAGATTGTCTCAAAGCAAAGTTATTAAAAAACCATCAAGGCGGCGGTGGCCACAAGCAGTGAGGAGGGCTGCACACCCCATGTCTGCCTGGATTGGGGGTGCAGGACACAGAGTCACTGCCAAGATAGGCTCTGTAGCCTCTGGAGTAGGTGGGCAGTACCACACAGCACCTAAGTACAACCAGCCCAGCCCTGGGGTAGGAGGCAGAAAGAGAACCAACCTCCAGAGCATCCTGCTCAGGCGGGACCCCCCACTGGTTAGTGTCTGCCCCTCTTCACAGCATATCACATGTATGATCCATAGATCCATAAAACTCAGAGAGGGCAAGGGGTTCTCTCTATGGCACACAGTGGCAATGGCTTAAATGGGAATTTGAACACTGGTCACCCCGACTCTCAGTGCTCTGAGCCGCTAGCCCTGGGCACGAAAGGGCAGAGGGCTGTGCTAGTCAGGTTCCAAAAGGCCTTAGCCTCAACCTAACAGCCTGAGGCACTGTTTGCTTGATGGGGTGATAGCATAGGTCCCGCGACACTACAGAGACAGAGGATGGTCCAAAGGGGTTTCCAGCACTAGCAGGCCAAGCCAATAAGGTGTCAGTGGGGATCACCTCTTTGGGTTGGAGGCTAGACTGCTGCTACATTACTACATTACAAAGCACCTGCCCGGGGATGCTGTGCACCCCACCCCTCAAGCCAGCTCCTTGAGGTAGTAAGGCCAGGCAGGGTGACAAGGTGTGGCCCTATGGAGGTCTCCCTGCTTTGCCCCCCAGAGCCTGTGGCTCGCCAGAGTGAATTAGATTCTAAGGAATAAGGCAGCTAAACAGCAAGCCGGGAGGTGGCCTGACCCAGCTCCCATCCCCCGCCCCACCCCAGCAGAGCCCCTGGGGCCTCATCTCTTGGCAGAGGTGGCCTGACTCTAGCCCATGCCCAGCCCACACAGACACACACACCTACGTACATGCCTACACGGGCACACTCACGTGCACGCGTGCACACAGACACATATTTGCCAGGCAAGACGCCCTCCCCACGTGGGGCTCTGCCATCCCCTCCCCCTGATGTATGCCTGGCCCCCTGGGGATGGCCCTCCCCGTGGCCCATTGTGACCCTTTGCAGGCATCGGAGGGTGCTGACTAGGTGGCCATAGCGGGCTCCCTTCTGGCTTACTAACCTGGAGACTTTAAACAGAGGGAACAGAGTCCTGCAGGCTTCCCTCCCGCCGCTCGCTGGAGCCCTGGGTGAGGGACAGGAAAGGAGGAAATGAATGAACTGAATGAACTAGGGGCAGAAAGGCTGGGCCGGGGGCGGGGCACAGCCGAGCGGGCCTTTAGGAGCTGCGCTCTCCGAGGTCACCGGGGTGAGGGGCTACCCTTGGGGTAGAGACCAGGGATTGCCCAAAAGGCAGGGGATAAAACGACAAAGACATCTCTTGGGGACAGACAAGGGGACAGACAGGACAGACGACATGGAAAACATGGGGTGCCCGAAGTTGAGGTCCAGGCAGGAGAGAGACAGCCCTGGTCCTCTTTCTGGGAATAGGGAGCAGATATTTGGCTTAGATGACCATTTAAGACCCCAACGCAGCAGCCACCGGGGTCTAACAGCTCCCTCTATCCAGGTCTATTTGGGGCAGGAATGGGGTCAAGGTCAGAGGGTCAGCATCACTATCACCGCCTTTCCCCAGCTCCAAAGACCCTCCCCTCGATCTGTCAACCCCCCCCCCCCCCCCCCCCCCCCCCCCCGCCATGACACCGGTGTTCACAGTCAAACCTTTCAGCGGGGAAAAACTATGTCCCACTGAAACACTATGCTAGCTCCTGCCCTTGGCAGGGTCCCCACACCTTCCCTCATACATTTCTATTCCTACATGGACCAGCTTCCTAAATCTATCCTGCCCGTGCTAACAGATCCCACCTAGTTTTGCCATGGGGTTTGAGGTACAAAGCTCCTTCCTGACTGGAGACACTATCTGGGCACAGCCCTCCCTTGGCTAGCCCGGGCACATCCACACTCACGGCACGCACACTCTGAGCCCCCTGCCAATCTCCCGGTTCCAATTTTCCCACCGATTACCCGACGCAGGGACACCCCAGGGAGAAACAGCTGCTGTGCCCAGATGTGGGCAGACTACTGAGAAAGAGAGCAAGAACGCACCAGCAATCCAGCACCCCAGGGTGCTCTGGATGGGGAGAGGACAGACTGGCTGACTAGGGGTGTAAGTACAGATCCCACACCCTGAGTCTCCCCCCCTTCCTTTTGTTTTTGAGATGGTGTCAGTAGTCCAGGATGACCTTGAACTCTGACCCACCTTCCCTGGTGGTACAATCCTGCTCGCACACTCTCTCCAGTCTCTTTCACTGCCCCCCCCCAAGCCCTGCTGCCCTCTGGGGTGAGTGAAGCCCGAGGTCTCAGGAGCGCCAAGGCTTCTTGCAGAATCTTACCCATCTTTGCCTGAATTCTCTCACTGAAGCCCAGAGTCTGCAACACAACCACCATGAATACATGGAGATACAGGGAAGTGAAGCCATGTCCCAGGCGGTGTCCCCAGACTCTCTCCCATCCAGCCTCCCCTTGCATTAGTATTTGGAAAGTTCTCCCTGAAGTCTAACTGTATAGCCCATTACATGCTCCGGTAGACTTTTCCCCCACACTCTTCCTGTGACTGACCATGAATGACAGAAAGAAAAAGCAGAGTGGATGAACCATGGCTCAGGATAGGGCTCCCGGTTTCCTGGGTTTTCACTGTGGGTGACTTTAGCTCTCTAGGAACCCTTCCCTGACCCTCCTGATCTAGTGGCAGTAGCAGGGGAGCCCCTCAGAGGTCCCTTTCTGTCTAACCCACTAGGATTCCCAGGCTCCTGACCAAGTCTGGGGTTGGCGGTGAGGGTCTATGTCTGCCGTCTGCCGAGGGCTGTTATGGACCCTGAATAGCTTCTTGGAGAGCTGAGAGCTTAATTCTCCTCAGTGAGGCAGCAGCTTGTACCTGGGTTACTGCAGGGACACCCACCCCTCAACAATTATCAGGAAGCTAAAGTGGGGGCACAGGAGAGATATGACACCCCCTCCCAGCCCAGAGCCTCGCTGTGGACCAAGTCTGAGGCTTGTTGACTTCTGGGGTCCCTGCGATGAGACCCAATAAACATAACTTTTCTCCTGGGTTGGGATATTCCACCCCAGGCTTTGCAGGCAGCCAAGACTTCTGACCACAATTTTCAGAAAACCCGGGAGCGGTGGCTGAAGGCCAGCCACCTGCTGGACCCAATGCATGAAGGAAGACAAGGGCTGGATCTCGGTTCCTCACTAGAATGGAGTGCTGGGCTAGCAGGGGCTTCCTGATCCATCCCCCAGGCTGGAGGACAGATGTGCGCAAGGTGTATCTCGGTCAGGGAGCAAGGAGCTACTGGCTGCAAGCCTCGAGTGTGTGCATGTGTGTGTGCCCAAATTCCTTGGCCTTGCGCCACTTCTTCTGGCTCAGCTAAAGCTGAGAAATATTCCTCCCACCCTTCATGTGACAAGGCATTTCTTATCTCAGGGGACAGGAGGTGGGGAGAACCTGAGACAACTGACGGGGTGCTTAAATTCCTCTATTTCCAACTTCTTTACTTACATCAAGGACACTGAGGACCAGAGAGGGCAACAGAGTTGCCAAGGTCACACAGCAACAAAGGAGACACTAGTCTAAGCTTGATCTTTAGGGAACAAAAGGGATCCCTCATTGCTTCCTTTGTTCCACAACTCAGGAACCCTAAGTCAGGCACAAGAGTTGGCTTCTGGGAGAGGGTGCCATGCTGACCAGTCCTCCACTCCTAGCTGTTAACGCTAGCTTGTACTCCCACACCACTAACCCCTCCTCCATACACTGGGAAGTGCTTCTCTCTATCTGACCTCAGTTCTCCTGCTGCAGCGTGGGCTTGTTTCCTCTCAAGCTGTCCTGTGCAGGGATGAGGGGATCAGCCGAGCAGCCTCTACTCTGCCAGCACTGAGGACCAGGGCAGGGTGTCCTGGTAGCTGGCCCTATGCCCGGTTTGCACATGGCTGAAGAGTGGCAGATGTACCAACCCGAATACAGGAAAAGAGCTCTTCCAGGAATTGTCCAAACATATCCCCCGGCTGCAGTCCCTGCCCCCACCCAGGACCCCAGTTTGCTTATCACAAGCCAGGCCAGTGCTAGATGTCTTCATCCATTGTCCCCCGATCTTCTTCGCTATTTTATTAGTAGAAACTAATTTTGCCCCCAGGGCCAGTGCTTCCCTAAGTCTAACCCTGCTCTCACATGCTGCTTTTCTTCTGCTCCAGTTCTTGGGGATAGAGCTCATTTTTGCCCCTCCCTTGAGAAGCTGCCATGGTGACTCAGTGGTCTCCTACAATCTCTTCTAGGTCATCAGCCTTTCCCCAGCCTTGCCGCAGGTAACAGGGGACATGTATTTGAAAGGAGCCACCAAGGACTAGGAGCTGCAGTCCAGGACTCTACCCTGTACCACATGTGGGTGGCAAGGAGGCAGGGCCTGAAGAAGAGCTGTAAGATCAGGATGGGGAACCAGGACCTCTGGGGTTCTATACACTCACACGGTCTAAGGTGAGGCCTCGTCTCCCTGGCCTCCATGTGTGAGGTTCAAGTTTCATCTCTCATTTCCAGAATCCAGGGGCCTGGTCTGGTTAGAAGGGAAAGGCACAGCAGGCTTCCCTGGGCACAGTGGCCTGAAATGAAGCCCGAGGGGCCTGACACACCAAATCATGCACCCTGTCTGTGGGCTACAAGAAGCTCTAGAGAACTGATCGCCTACTGCCCAATCCTGCAGGACCCCTTCCACCAAAAGCCATTCATACCCTATCCTGGAGGGGGAGACAGGACAGGACACCCATCTTCCCAGGGTGCTTAACTCCCACCCTTTAAGAAGCTGAGCCATGGGAATTGAGCCAATGGGTGAGGGGAGTTGGAGAGATAGGCGGGACTCCGGGCCCTATGTGGGTGGTGTCCTTCCCCCTCCAAGCAGGCGCTATTAATATATGCAAAGCATATGCAAATCACCCAGAAGAGAGACACAACATCGCAGGAATGTCAGAAGAGACCTTGGAGATCATCCAGCCCCACCCCCTCATCTCAGGTGAGAAAGAACACCAGGGAAGGGGACTTGCTCAAGGTCACACAGACATCTAAGCCTGAGACAGGATTAGTGGAGGCCTCCAGGCTCAGCATTGTTTCTGATGGTGATCTGTCATCTGGGGGGTTAACCAGGACAGAGTGGCCAGGCCTTGGCATGGTGCCCAGGAGCTTCCTGGATCCCACCTGCCTCCCTGGAGCCTGAAGGTAGTCTGATGGGCATGGGTCGAGAGACAGTTGTAAGACAGAAGTACCATTAGGGAACAGGAACCAGAACGGGGTGGGGGGGATCTGTTATGGAGGTGAATGACTGACAGAAGGTATGTGAAGCAGAGGCATGAAGAGCCCATTGTGAAGTGCCTGAGGTGGTGTGGGAGGGGCCAACACACACATACACACACACACACACACACACACACACACACACACAGAGGCTAGAGCGTGCTCTTAAATGCACAGCAGCCCTCTAACCTGCACCCTAACAGTGATGGCACCTGACAGCCCATAATAGTCAGCTGGCCCATCCCTGCTGAGGCTGATCAGTGACTGCTCCCCTCCACAGCAAGCCTTCCAGTCAGTCCTAGAAAGCAGGATTGCAGCTAGGGCAGAGTAGACAGACAGAGGGGAGGGGCTGCCCGAGAGAGCAAGGGGACCTTTGAAGGAGAGGGAGGAGGGAGTGAGTGGGAGACTGGCAGAGAGGAGAGATGGGGGCCCTGAGGTGACAAGAGGGGACTTTGGGAACAGAAGGGCAGAGAGGGATGCTGTGGGGGTCCCAGGAGCCTGAAGGACCACACTAGAGCCCCGGTACTGGCTATGAAGTCCTGCCACTGAGGTGCCACAGTCAGCAGGGGTTGAGGAGCATGCCTCTGTCCATCACTGGCTGCCAAGAAGTCGGCCCTCCCTCCCTCCCTCCCTCCTGCATCTCTCCCTTGGGGCAGGAGCTGCTTCCCAGCCAAATCCAAAGCCTTCATCTCCTCTTTTCAGAGCTAGGAATGAAAGAAAGGGAAGCGAGCGCAGCCCTCAAACCCGCTGACGGCCAGATTTTTATTATCTTTGCTCAAACGGGCCCTGGGAAGCCAGCTAAGGAGTCTTCAAAGAGCCCCTGAGAGCTTCATTGAATCTGCACCTGCTCCGGCCCACCCACAGCAGGCGCAGGCTGGGGGCACAGCTTATCCTCAGTGCCCCCAACTCCAGGGACCTAAGCTAAGGATGCCAGAAGCCTCAACCTCAGCACCTCGTGTCCAGGCAGGGGCCACAATGTCAGAGAGCCAGGCCAGACCTGGGCCAGCTGAGCATCTACGCAGGCCCTGTCCCTATCTGGGCTTGAACAACATAATGAAGGAGGAAAATGAATCTCCTTGCCAGAGCCTAGAGATAAGTGCTTAGAATTCCTCGAAAGAGATGCTTTCATGGGCAGCCTGGGATTTTGCCCTGGACCCTGACCTGCCTAGGCACTTGCAGGCCACTCCATTCCTCCAAGCTGCAGACAGTGAAAGTGCGGACCTTCTCAGCCAGCTTGCTGTGCTCCAAGCTCTCTAAAAGAGGTCAGATTCCTGTGAACCACCCTCTTCTCACCTGAACACAGTGCCCAGCACTTTCAGCCCTCATCTGGGTTGTTCTTCTTCCCCCAACACCTATCTGAGGTGGAGGGAGCTTCAAAGAGCCCAGCCCTATCTCTGCTCAGCACTTCCAGGCTGGGGTTTTGGCAGAGAATGCCAAGGTTAGCAGACAGGGCCATGCCAGCCCTTCCCCCATCCCCTGCTCTGACCACACCATGGAGATCGATGCCCGCAGCCAAAAAGGAATCAATGGCTCTAATTAAACCCTTTTCTTGGGTGGGTCCCCGGACAGGGAGGGGGACTCTTATAGGGGCCATGCATCCTGGTGGGTCACTGCTCACCTTATTTAATAAGGCCAGGGAGCCCCCAGCCCTCCTGTGCAATGGAAGGTGAGCAGAAGGGGTAGGAAGAAGCCTGAGGCGGGAGCGTGTCTCTGAGGGATAGTTCTAGGGACCCTCCCCTAGTGAGGCTCTTCTCCCCGCACCCCAGCCTGAGCCTACATCTGTTTCTTCTAGGCAAATTTCCCAAGTAGGAGCCGGAATGGAGACCCACCCAAGGGTCGTCCTGCTGAGAGCTAGCCCTTCAGGAAAGGAAGGGTGCAGAGCTGGGGGGCAGCATTGGACAAAGACCCTCTTGTCCCCAAGGCAGAGTGGCAGGGAGCCAGGGCAAAGCTTTTGCACTTGTAGCCAATGGTGCCTGGGTACCAGGCAGCCTAAGGGGGAGCCCCCCCTTATGTCCAGAGCCCTCACCCACCCCGGTTTCTCCACCAGGCTAAGTCTCTACTCCAACTCTCAGCCTATCAATAATATTCCTTCTGGCTGACACTTAGTGACCCACACACGGGCCAGAATCAACCAGACCCCCATACCTATACATCACAACCCCCCCACCCCTTACAAACACACACTAACCATGCTAGGAACCAACCCCATCCCAGCTGCCACCAGGGATGACAGAGTCACATCTATCTCTACAGTAACTATCTCCATCAAACACATCATCAGCCACAGGGATAGGGAAGGAAAGGCAAGAAACTGAGGCACAGAGTTAGACAGTCAAGCAGTTGGCTCAAGGTCACCCAGACCAAGATGACCAGAGCAGAGGAAGGTATCTTAATACCCCATCCCAAAGGGCACAAACCCCACCCAAAGGAACAGTTGGATCCTTAGACCTGCTGCTCAATTTCTCCACTCGTCACCTTTATTCCAAACACCTATTACGGGGCTGCAGTCAAAAAAAAAAAAAAAAAAAAAAAAAAAAAAAAAAAAAAAAAAAAAAAAAAAAAAAAAAAAAAAAAAAAAGCCCCGTCTGGAGACCCCACTTCTCTCAAAGCTGGGGCCTGCAGAGCCCCAGATCCGGCAATATTTGAGAGATGCTGGAAAAGTCAGTTCATCCCTCCTTGTTCACAGGGCTGATCCTGCTCACCTGGCTCCCCTCGGCCCCCAGGGTCCCTTGGTCCAACCTCCTCCCTGGGAGAGCGGGCGCGACCCTCCGCGGTCCTCTCCCACCAGGCCAGGGCAAAGCGCCGGAGGCACTGCCAGGGCTGCATGGGGAGGCGTGGGGCTGGGGGTGAGCACCAGCAGCCACACACGCCCCACCGGGCCCTGCCAGCTGAGCTGCGGAGGCACCCGGTCGGCCCCCTCTACTGCCACCAGCATCCTGCTGCCCCCACCGACAGGACTCGGAGCTGGCCCGGGAGCTTCTGACGTAGCAGGGGGGTGCGTGGGAGAGGAGGGGGGGCCACGACGATTCCCCTCCCCAGCCCCGCCCCTCTATTTCTCCAGCCTCATGCAGTCCCCACCTCCTCATCACCCCCGTCGTCCTCCCCAGCTGGGGGCGCCCTCCTTTGCCCTGCGCCTGCCTTTGCGAAGGGGGGGAGGGTTTAAGATCCAGAAGCCCCTCCCTCAGTCCCTCCCTCTCCAGGGCCCTCCCTACCCGCCCAGTGAGCGGGGAGCAGGTCCCCAGTTTCTGCAACTGCAGCGGAGGCTAGGAGGTCTCCAGGGCTAGGGCCTCGAGGTGCAGGGGGTGGGGTGTAGAATACAGCCTCGTATCCTGGCAACACAGCCAAACCCACAGCGCTCTCGGTCCCTTGCTTCCCTGAGGGACTAGCGCGAAGGGTCCAGCACCGGCATCCCAGAACCTGCACCCCATTCTGAGAGCTGAGACGGGGAAGATGCTCTTCCCTTCATCCCGCTCCCTTCCCCCTTAGCATCCCTGGCCTCACCTCGCATGGACCCCTCCCCCCGCTCTCCCCGCCATCCCCCTTCGCCCACCCCTCCCCCCTACATTGTAACCCCAGGTCCCCTCCCCCCGGGCACCAAGAGGCCCTCCTCGCCCCGTCTCCAGCTTCGCCAGCTCCAGACCCTCTCCATTCCCAATGCTCTCCTGCCCTGGTCCTCCCCAGCCCGGCGCGCAGCTGTCCCCTGCCCCCCGCAACACCTGCGCCCTGAGCATCCTTATCCCGGCCGGGCGCCGCCTCCCCGGCCCGGCCGCCGCCCCCGCCCCCGGCCGAGGGGAAAACACACAAAGAAAACAGAAATACCTTCCACTTAAGCATGGAGGCACATTAGGGAGGAGAGAGACAGGGACATGCCTTGGGACGGAGCGTTCCCCATCGGGCGGGGGCGCGGGGGGCGGGGGCCCCGGGCCGGCCTGCCTGGCGCTCGCCCTCTCGCCGCCTCGCGGGCTCCTCGCTCGGCCCCAGCCCCGGGGCGCGGTGCCAGGCGGGCGGGCCGGGGGCGCGGGCCCCGCCGGGGTGAACCAGCTTGGGAGGGCGCCGGCGGCCGGGCGTGTGGGTGCGCGCGCGCGCGCGGGCGTGTCACCGAGTGTGCGAGAGCGAGTGTGTGTGTGTCTCTGTGTGTGTGCGCGCGCGCGCGATCGGCGCGGGTGTGTCACTGCGGGCGGGAGCGCGCGCGATCGGCGCGGGCACGCGCGTGTGGCCGGATGGTACAAAGGGCCGCTGGGGGTGGCGGGGAGCGGGGGGGAAGGGAAGGGGCACTGCGATTCCTCGCGCCCTCCGGCAGCACTGCCTGGATCCCGCAGCCCACACCCGGGACTGGGGTACGGGGCGCGCTCATGCTCCGCCCCCCGCTCCACCTGCTTCCTCCACCCTAAGCCGTCCTCCAGCTTCGGTAAAAATGAATGTGTTGACCCCGGGGTGGCCTCAAAGGAGGCACCTGGGGAGGTAGGTGACTTCTTGGGTCACCAAGCACGCCTTGGGACAGAAAAGCACTCCGGGCACGGCGGAGCAGGACGAGACGATGGGGAGAGAGGACTGGAGAAGGGGGACCACTCTTTAGCCAAGGTCACCTCGGAATCCACAGTCACTCTACCTAGAGTCGAGACCCCACTGTGCCTCTCCACTGTCGCACCCTCTCCCCCGCCCCTCCCCCTTTCTCAGCCACCTCTCGGCCAGGGACCCGGCTTTCCGGCGCCCCCTGCTGGACCGCCTCCTAGTCCCTACTTGGGTTTCCCGCCCCTACCTCAGGCGCAAGCAAGTATTGGAGACATTGATTCCCTCTGAAGTGGACCTCAAAGTAAGGCACCCCAGATAGTCTTCTTACGCCTCTTCTGGCGACACCCTCCACGGCAGCCTGCAAAGCGCCATCTCGGCACGCCCCACCCTAGTTCACCTTAACTGGGCCTACCTGGTGATTCTGCAGACTTCTCAGTCTCCAGCCTGGACCCAGACACACGTTGGCCTTTTGTGCTCAGGCCTCTCTCTCCTTCTTTCCCTCGGGTTTTGTGGTCAGTTCCTCTCAGAATTCTCTTTTCCATAAAGGCAAGTGGGCCAAGCCCTCTGTCCGTTTTATTTACTCCTGGCATTCCCAAAGGCGGTTCAGATGGTCAAGAAAAGGCCATCCAGTGCCCGCATCTCTTCCCTGCAGTCCACGGGGCAGAATGACTGGCAGGCAGAGCCCAGGAGAGAAGACCCCACCCCAAGTGGCCCAGATGACAAACCGGTTTCCCCACTTCTTGATCTACCCAGTTCCAGCGTTAATCTGGACTCTCCTGCTTTTCTGCCCGCCCCCAGGCCTGCCTCTGAGCCAGCTACATGCCCAGCTAGGGCAAGTTCCCAAATGCCCCTTACAGATCAATTCCAGTTCCACTAACTCAGGTGGCAAAGCAGTGGGAGGGGACCAAGCCCCAGCTGACTGTCTCAGGAGGGCAGCCAAGAGCTGTGTCCTGGACACACGGTCTGGGCACACAACCCCAGCAGTTACAACCATGACTTCTCTCCTAAGCCAGCTGCTTTTCCCTCTGCCAACTGGATGGTGCCCATCTTTTGGCCTCTGGGCACTCACTGGGCACCCTTCCAGCTCCCTGCCTGGCTGCCTGCCCAAGATGAGCACCAGGAGGCAGCAGGCCCTGTGCATGGGAAGGGTCGCAGCTATTAAGCCTTGAGCCTGGCACACACCTCTCCTTCAGACCACCACACTGCTCCATAAGATTCCTCTGCCTTTGGGATCTTCCCAGCCCAGAAACCCCCTCCCTCTGCCAGAAACGAAGTGTCTTCTTGTCCCTATTCTGTGGTCATCCAAGGGGACGGGCATCAGCTGGTACTTTACCCATAGTCTCTAATTTAATCCTGCCAAATTAGCCACATATCAGAAATAAAGGTGCACACCTGTCACCCTAGGTTTGGAGGTAAAGGCATTAGGAGCAACAATTAGGCCAGTCCAATATTCCTAAGTGAGTTCTAGGCCAGCCAGGGATACATGATGAGATCTTGCCCAAGAAATAAAACAAAATAGAAAGTAATGAAGTAAGGCCCCGTATAGACAACTGCCCAGTCTAAGAGCCTGAGGTGAGGTAGAGACCCAGTTGGCCTGACTCTAGGACTTCCTGCCTGTTTTCTATTTCTGCTATCATCTCCCACGTGGCTGCCAGAAGCAGAGACCTGTCCTGGTCCTCTAAGTCTTCTACCCATATAGATGTTAGCAGCAGTTGGAGAGATCCATGAAACAGAGCTAAGACAGGCCTTCTCTCAGTCCCCAAGGACCTGGGCATCCTCTCCACGGTGACAATCGGGAAGATGTTTCTCCTGTTCCCTCCTGTTCCATGTACTCACTCCTAGACTCCCTAACAAGCCACTGATCAAGACTGGGTGGGGGGAGCACTCAGGAACCTCAGACAGCTCCAAAGAGGGCTCCTGAGGAAGCCCTCCATGGCAGGACAAAATCATCAGGTTCAAGCATCATTTATGTAGCGATATTTTGTTTGTGTTGTGTTATTTTTTGAAACAATATTGCTATATAATTCATGCTGACCTTCAGTGTCCAGCCCTGCCTCAGTTTCCCTAGTGCTGGGATCACAAATGCTGGATATTTGTGCATGGCTCGTGAAGCTCACTTTTGTTGTTTCAACTCTTTTTTTTCCCCCTCCGATGTTGGGATTGAACCCACCAGAGCCCACACATTCTGGGCACATGCTCTATCACTAGGTTGTGCTTTACTAATGGTAAATCTTTCACATTTCTGATCATCTCGGAGCTAAGAACTCATTTGACACACCCTCTACTCTCCAAAGACCCTGTATATACATACACATTCACCAGGACAGCTAGGCCCCAGGGCCCCATGGAATCGTGATAATAAACAGAAACAAATGTCTCCAGTCCCAAACAACGACCTAACCATCACCCTTCAGGGATGCCACCTCCCATGAGGCCTCTGAAGGAGAGGGAGCTCTGCGGCTTGAAGGTGGCTGATGAGGGCCTGGACAGCCTGGGTGTTCCTTCTCCAGCAGAAGTAAGCAAGAATGGCTTCTAGATGCTGGCATGGTGCCCAGCACAGCTCCCATGCCACCTGCCTTCACCTGAGATGCCTCCTCATTCCTCAACAGAACTTCCCTCTGGCCCTCTTCCCTTGTGGCTAGGACAGTGTTTCTCCTCAGCCAGCAGCTAACACATATGAGGACTGGGGAAAAACAGATCATAAGCACACCTCCTGTCCTTCCCAAATACCACAGGGTCCTGGCCCACTCTGAGGGCCACAGACAGGAGAGTCCGAGAGAAGCCCAGAGTGGATTCCTCACCCTTTCCTCCTCTTTCCTAAATCACTATAGCAGGAGGTTTGACACCTGGACAAACATCTGGGCAAACAAAGAAACACAAGGGCTCTGAGGCTTAAGCATAGTAAAGTCTCTGACAAGGAAATCAAGGCTGACCCCTGAACTACCCATTCTGCACCTTAAAGTATCTGCTTGACGTTCCCTAATAATGAATGCCCCACTCCATTTGTCTGGCCAGGGCACTTCATGAGCCCCAAAGAGTCATCCAGAAAGTCCAAAGCAGGGACTATGCATTGAGGTGGAAGATGAGGCAGGCCCCTGAGGAGAAGGAGGAAGGCACTGCCTGCCCCTCAGCCAGACTAGCATCTGGGACCCTAAATCCTGGGTGCCTCTCTTCTCACATTTCCCCATCTTCACCCACAGGACAGCAGTAAGTGGTTGTAAATTTCAAAAGACCATCCTGATTCCCTTAGGTCCCCCTCCCTCGCTTGTTATTGTAACGAATGCAAATGACGTTCAATAATTGATGCCTTCATTAGCACATCAAACTGCTTTCCCAAGAATGGAGGGAGAAAGTAGGAGTTCTCTGAGGCTGGCCCCCTTCACAGACCCCCAGCCCCCACACTGGAGGTGGCAGCACTGTCAGAGCCCCGGGGCTCTAGCTTCGAGGAACCTAAGCTTTCCTGTCAGACTGGGAACGTTTTGCAGGGAGATGCTGTGTCTCTGCAAATGGAATGGAAAAGCAGGCTCCTTGGTGGACTTGTTGGAAGAGCGTCTGTCCCCCAAGTTTCAGAGTCAATAAGTCTGAGGGGTGTACATTTCTAGCAAGTTCCTAAGAAGTGGGCTGCTGCAGGTCCACGAACACACTTGCAGAGCTAGTTGGGTGGTGGCTGCCTCCTGGCTGTCTCAGCTTAGGGCTTTGCCCACAGAAACAAGTCCTGGCAGGGCCTGGCCCACATAAGGAGTGTCTAAGAGGCCTTCCCAGCTCTCATGAAACACTTCTGTTTTCCTCACACCATCAAAAGGAGGTTTCCTACTGTGCTGAGCATCCTCACCAGTTCCTGATCCCTAAACTTTATCCCTCCATACTGAGGGACAGGGACCCTGTCGTGTGCCAGGGTTATGCCACCTGATGTTGGCATTCTTTTCTACAAGCAAAACAGAAGAGTGGTCTCCCAGCAGCTCACCCCTCTCAGGAGGGACTTTCTGGGGCCTAGGTGGTGTCTTATGGCTACAGTCCATAAACACATGCAGCTCTCTACCCTCAGTCTGTCCCTCCGTCTCCTCGAGCTGGACATGAGGTAGTGGAAATTTGTAATCTCAGCTACTCAGGAGACGGAGGAAGTTGGACCAAGAGTTTAAGGCAAGCTTGAGCTAAGCCTTTAGCTTAAGGGCATCATGGAATACACAAGAAGTCCTTGTCAATTAAAAAAAAGAAAAGAGAGAATGAAGGAAAGGATGAACCTGGCAGTGGTGGTACACACCACCACTTAGGAGGTTGGAACAGGTGAATATTTGTGAGTCTGAGGCCAGCCTGGTCCACAGATTAAATTTCAGGACAGCCAGGACCACAAAGAGAAACCTGTCTTGAAAAAACAGAGAGAGGAGAGAGAAATTGCCATGGGGAGGGATGAATGAACTTTAATGGAGTTGGATATGATAAAAATATGATTGGAGAAGGAAGAGGAGGGAGGAGGAAGGGGGAGGAAGGAGGGGGAGGAGGGAAGGGGAGGAGGGAGGGGAGGAGGGAAGGGGAGGAGGGAGGGGAGAAGGGGGAGGAGGGAGGGGGAGGATGGGACCAGGATAGGCAGAGAAAAGAGGAGAAGGGAAGAAGGAGAGAGGAGGCTGGAGGGGAAGGAAAGGGGAGGAAGGACCCGGTAAGAGAAGAGGGGCCAGGAGAGGAAGAACAGGAGGGCAGCTTGTCCCTGAGCCGATGGGGTCCTGGGGGGCACAAACTCAGCTCCTGCAGAATCCCACCCAGCTTGGCTTGGGGTTCTAGAGCTAATCATCCGGTCCTGATGTCTTGATGAGGGTGGAAAAGACACTCTCCTCCAGTCTAGTTAGCACCTTCTGGGGGCTAGAGGCCAACCTGACAGGCCTATGGTGGGCAAGGTAACGGGCAGACGTCACACTGACCTAGGTCACTCTTACTGGTGAACTGGTAGAGCCTCAGAGGTGATGGCCATCCCTTGTTAATAATGAAGGTAGATGAACCTCTTGGACCTTGCTGGTGGGAATGAAAACAGTTCAGCAGCCCGGGATAGAAAGTCATGTGACAAGTCAACATCAAATGGTTGCTTGATCCAACAGCTGAGTATCTTCCTGTATTAGGTGGGTGAGTGGACAAACAAGCTGAACTATGTCTATGTAGTGGGGCCTCTGTTCCACCCTTAAAAGGAATGAAGCTGCTGGGTCTGAAACACCACACTAAGGGGAAGAAGCCTGGCCGTACAGTTGCATGTTGTATGAGTCCCTCCCTTTACAGGAACAGTTCACAGGAGGTATACCTAGAGACCTATAGGAAGGCAGAAGCGGGGAAGTGGCCTGGCTTCCTCTCAGAGTAAAAAAAAAAAAAAAAAAAAGGGATTTGGAAAGGGCTGGAGAGGTGGCTCAGCGGTTAAGAGCAATGACTATTCTTCCAGAGGACCTGAGTTCGATTTCCAGCATCCACATGGCAGCTAACAACTGTCTGTAATTCCAGGATCTGACACCCTTACAGTTATACATACAGACAAAACACCAATTCACATAAAATAAATAAATTAAAAAAAAGTATTTGGAAACAAGATGGGATCAGCATTTGCCCAGCATCCTGGAAGTAGAGACCTTTGGGGTCCTTTTTATTTTATTTCCTCTGACCCTGGTAGTTGTCTACTTTAGCGCAGCTGGTTTTATGTTATGTGATTTTCACCTCAATAAAAAAATGAAAGCATAGTTGGCTGTGGTAGAAAATGTCTGTCATCTCAGCACTTAGGAGGTAGAAGTAAGATTATCAGAAATTCAAGGTCACCTTGGCTACATAGTGAGCTCAAGGCTACATGAGACCCTCTCGCTCAAAAAAAAAAAAAAAAATACTTCTTGATTAAAAAAATAAAACAACTACGAATTGGTCATGGAGTTGCTGAATCTACATCTTTCAACATTTCTCTCACCTTCTTTGAAAACAGGCGCCTGTGCCTACATGTCATATCCTTCCCCAGTGCCCAGGGGCACCAAACACCTGCTCTGAAGTCTCAAAGGATGGTTGAAAGCCCCCAGGATGCTGCTTTGTGTAGTGAGGCAGCGTCTCCCAAAATCTCCTGCTTTACCCAGGAGTGGGGCCTCCCTTTTGGGACCTGCCGCCTTCCTGAGCAGGTGGTGCGTACCAATCTGCATTGAGAACCTCAGCTTTTCGGTTCAGTTATCCCAGTGCCATCTGCCCCGACATCAGGCCCACCCACCGCATCCTTGTCATTTTGCTCCAAAGACAGCTTTCGAGGTGGCTCAGTAGGTAACGGGGCTTGTCACCAAACCTGACCACTGAGTTTGATTCCTCTGGACCTGCATGGTAGGAGAGAAATGATTCCCAGAAGTCGTCCTCTGGTTCTCACACATGCACCATGCACTATGGTGCACACATATTCATACACACTCACTCACAAACATGCAATAAAGAGGGACTGGAGAGATGGCTCAGTTGTTAAGAGCAATTGCTGCCCTTGCAGGAGACTCTGGTTTGATCCCCAGCTCCCATATGATCAGTTGAAATCACCTGGCACTCCAGTACCTGGGGATCTGATGACCTCTTCTGGTCTCCACAGGCACCTTCATGCACGTGGTACACAAACACACTCACACTCAGGTCCACACACATACACACACACACACACACACACACACACACACACATACACACGCAAATAAAAATGATAAAATAAATCTAGGGGCTGGAGAGATAGCTCATAGGTTAAGAGCACTGACTGCTCTTCCAGAGGTCCTGAGTTCAATTTCCAGCAACTACATGGTGGCTCACAACCATCTATAATGACATCTGGTGCCCTCTTCTGTACACTGTATACATAATAAATAAATAAATATTTTTTAAAAAATAAATCTAGGGGCTGGAGAGATGGTAAATCTAAAAACATTGTAAACTTTTTTTTTTTAAAAAAAAAAAAACTTTTTAAATTTATTTTTATTTATTTGCCTTGGTGTTTGACTGGAACTGGAACTACAGACAGTTGTGAGCTGCCGTGTGGGTGCTGGGAATTGAACCCCGATCCTCCGGAAAAGCAGCCAGTGCTCCCAACCACTGAGCCATCTCTCCAGCCCCTATAAATGTTTTTTTAAAGCCCTCTGGCCTGTCATGGTGGCACACACACTTGGAATCCCAGACACTTGGAAGGCTAAGGTAAGGAGACTATTAGCTGGTGCTCAGCCAGAATCACTTAGCAAGGCTGTCTTTGTTTGAGGCAGTTTCTGTGTAGCCCTGGCTGTCCTGGAACTTGCTCTGTAGATCTGGCTGACCTTGAATTCAGAGATTTGCCTGCCTCTGCCTCCCAAGTGCTGGAACTGAAGGTGTATGCCACCACTGCCTGGCTTATTTTTACATTTAAAAAATTGATTTTATTTATTTTTATTTTGTGCACATTAGTGTTTTGACTGCATGTCTGTGTGAAAGTGTCAGATTCTCTGGAACTGGAGTTACAAATGGTTGTAAGCTGCTGTGTAAGTACTGGGAATTGAACCCTGATCCTCTAGAAGAATAGCCAGTGCTCTTCACTGCTGAGTCATCTCTCCAGCGCCTATTTATCACTTTTTAAATTTTTTGTGTGTGTGATGAATGCACATTCTTGTGAACATGCACAAAGGCTGGAGGAGGACATAGGCTGTCTCGCTCTATCTATTCTCTTGAGGAAGGGTCTCTCTCTGAACCTGGAGCTAGGCTGGTGGCCAGCAAGCCCCAAAAGACCTTCCAGTCTCCATCTCTGTCACATCCCACTGAGCTGAGGATATAGTTCCTCAAGCTGCCACACTGGGATTTTTACTTGGGTGCTGGGGATTTGAACCTGTGTTCTTATGCTTTTGTAACAATCACTCTTAGCCACTGAACTGACTCCCAACTTGGAGATAAATTTTTATAAAAGATAAACCAGCAGCAGGATATGTTGGTATTGGAGAAGCTGAGACAGGAAGATTGAGAGGCTGAAGCCAGTCTGGCAACATAACAAAATCTTTTTTAAAAAAGTGGGGGGGGGGAGGCAGTGATGGTGCATGCCTTTAATCTCAGCACTTGGGAGGCAGAGGCAGGTGCATCTCTGAGTTTGAAGCCAGCCTGGTCTACAGAGTGAGTTCCATCCGGTCACAGCTACATAGAGAAACCTTCCTCATAAAACCAAACAAAGCAAAGCAAAACCTAGCACTGTTGCATCCCATCCCTTGGGAAGTGGAGGCAAGAGGATCAGGAGTTCTAGATCATTCTTGGCTACACAGCAAGCTGGAGTCAGCCTAAGCTATATGAGACCTTGTCTCAAATAAATAAAATAAGTCAGGCAATGATGGCACATGCCTTTAATTCCAGCACTCAGGAAGTAAAGGCAGGTGAATCTCTGAGTTCCAGACCAGCCTGGTCTACAGAGTGAGTTCCAGAACAGTCAGGGCTATACAGAGAAACTCTGTCTAAAAAAACAAAAAACAAACAAAAACAACTAACTAAAATAAATAAATGATAAACAGTATCAATCAGTAAATCTAAATAAGTATTCCAGTGTTCCCCTGTGTTCTGTAAGCAGTCAAAAGAATTAATAATGAACCAAAAAGGTTTGAGAAACCCTACGTTAGACAGGATCCTCAGAATACTGGTTAATCACAAGAGAGTTTCAATGGCATGGATGGGGCAATCTCAGAGCCTGACGCCCCAACCTACAGGATCTGGCCTAATTTGCCAGCCTTATCTCTGATTGCTTCTTGCAACATAGAACATAAGCACACATCCTATACCTCCCTTTCATAGTCCGGGTCTTTGTCCAATGGCCTAATACTGTCCCCATTTCCTTCCCCTGCACCTGGATACCTGACTTCCACTGTGAAGCCAGATCAGATTCCATTTCCTCCAGAGCCACCCCTCCTCAGAAACACACACCAACAAGTTTTAGCTAAAATTCCCTCTTGAGCTTTTGAAAACCTACTTAGCTTTCTTCTTTCTTTTCTTTTTGTTTGTTTGTTTGTTTTTCAAGATTTATTTATTTTTCCAGGTGTGGTATCCCATGCCTTTAATCCCAGCACCCCAGAGGCAGAGGAAGGCAGATCTCTATGAGTTTGAAGCCAGCCTGGTCTACAGAGTGAGTTCCAGTACAGCCAGGACTGTCACAGAAAAAAATCTGTCTCAAAAAAACAATAATAATAATAATAAAGATTTATTCGCTTTATATGTATAAGTGTCTCACCTTCATGTATGTATGTGCAAATGTGTGTCTGGTGGCTCTGGAGGTCAGAAGGCACTGGATTCCCTGGAACTGGAGTTACATGTTTGTGAGCCACAGTGTGGTACTGGGAATTGAACCCATACTCTCTGTACATGGAGAGCTCTTAACCACTGAGCCATTTCCCCAGCCTCCCACCCCAACTTAGCTCTCCTGTTGCCATCCTCTGTCTCTAGATGAACCAGAGCTTGGCTCCCCTGGGCCCTCTGGCCTCTCCATCCTCTAGAGCATCCATCACTGTTCTGGGTGGTGGCTCTGACCATGCTGCTGTCCAGCTCTCTCTCACGCCTGCTGGGCCTTTCATGCTAAGTGTCCTTCACATTCTCTATCTCAGCCCTGGTGTTATTACCCCTTCCCTTTCCTGGGGTCTGATTCCCTCAGCAGTGACTGTTGGTAAACCATTGGGGACAAATAGAGTGACATATAAAATATTAAGAACTGCAGGTTTTGAGGTTTGGATTTTTTTTATATTAATTGAGTAGGAAACCATGTTGATGTGTGTGTGTGTGTGTGTGTGTGTGTGTGTGTGTGTGTGATGCAAAATTCAAACATCTGAGGTGTGAGGGCAGAAGGGTCAGAGTTCAAGGTCACTTTCAGTTTCATAGTGAGTTACAGTCCAGCCATGGCTACACAGTGAGACTGTCTCAAAAGTAATGAAATATGAGCCTGGCGGTGGTGGTCACATCTTTAATGCCAGCACTTGGGATGGAGAGGCAGATCTCTGGGAGTTTGAGACCAGCCTGGTCTACAGATCAAGTTCCAAGACAGCCAAACCTACACAGGGAAACCCTGTCTCAAAAAACCAACCAAACAAACAAAATGTTATCAATTAATTAATTTTAAACATCTTTTTTCTTTTTTCTTTTTTTTAGGAATACAGTGAGAAGTCAGTTTTCCTGACTTGCCTGTCTGTAGCCACCCAGGTCTTGCCTCATTAGTAACCAACTTTGAGCTTTGCAGGGATGGGCCATCGTATTCTGTTACCCACACAGCAACAGGATGCACACCAGCACCAATGGAGGTGAGGTGCCACGTGATTCTCCTTGGTGGGCAGAGCATGTCTGTGGACCCAGGCTCTAAATTGCAATGGGAGCTCATTTCCTGTAGTGCTCTTCCACTGTCTTACTGTACTGCTGTTTTCTTTTGCTTGAGACAAGATCTCACTGTACAGCCCTGGCTGGAACTCAATATGTACCCCAGGCTACTGCTGAATTCTCAGATGTCCCCCTGCCTCTGCCTCCAGAGTGCTAGGATTAAAGGTGTGGGCTGCCACTGCCTGTGTTCGTTGACTTTATTTCGTTTTGCGGTGCTGAGGATCAAACCCCAGGCCTCACACATACTAGGTAGGCACTCTACCACTGAGTTATACCTCCAGTTCAAAATATTTTTTAAAGATTATTTATTATGTATACAGTATACAGAAGAGGGCATCAGATCTCATTACAGAATTGAACTCAGAATCTCTGGGAAAGCAGCCAGTGCTCTTAACCACTGAGCCATCTCTCCAGCCTCAAAATGTTTTAAATATGAATCGTTACTTCTATTTTTGTCTTGATTCATGGATCCATAGCAACCAAGATTTCTCTTGGTCACTCAGTCTTCTGGGTGTGTAGCAGTTAGAGAAACAGAGAGAGAAGGGCCTCTATGGAATCAAAGCTATGAGAGTCAGCCTTCCATCACTATCACAAAATGCCTGAGCTCATCATGTTATAAAGAGAAAAAGGTTGCAGGTTGCATCCCATGATCCGGAGTCTCCCCTGCTTTAAGCACAAGGTGAAGAAGTCATCATGGGAGGAGCATGTGGAGCAAAACTGCTCATGAACAATGTAATCCAAAGAGCAAAGGGAAGAGAAAGGATTAGACCCCATGATGCCCCTCAAAGACATACCTCCAATGGTCTAATCACCTCCTACTAGGGCCCAGCTTCTAAAGGCTCCACCATATCCCAAAAAGAGGATATGAGAGAAACCAAGCCTTCAATATACAAACCTTTCTCCCCCCACCCCCGCTTAGTTTTTTGAGACAGGATTTCTGTGTACCCCTGACTGTCCTGGAACTTACTCTGTAGACCAGGTTGACCTCAAATTCACAGAGATCTGCCTGCCTCTCCTTCTTAAATGCTGGGATTAAGGTGTGTGTAGTATACAAACTTTTTTTAAAAATTTTATTTGGGAAAGAAATAGTCTTCCTCAGGGAAGGGTAACCAACTGATTGCTCTTATACCAAATAGCCCTAAAAAATACATACAATTAACATTATACACATGAGCGGGTTATATTTAGGAATATATATGTACATATGATAAGAATGAACAAAGAGGACATGAATTTGAAAGACAGCAAGGAGGAGTATATGTCACGGTTTGGAGGGAGAAAAGGAAAGGGGAAAATGTGATGATTATATTATAATCTCAAAAATAAAAAAAAATTATTTTATATACTTGGTTGTTTTGCCTGCATGTGTTTCTGTAACAATCATATACCAGGTGCCCAAGGAGGTCAGTAGAGGGTATTGGATCCCCTGGAACTGGAATTATAGACAGCTGTTTAAGTACTCGGGGTCCTCTGGAAGAGTAGCCAGTGCTCTTAACTGCTGGGCCATCTCTCTAGCCCCTAACACATAGGTGTTTTGTTTTTGTGTTTGTTTTTCAAGACAGGGTTGCACTGTGGTGGCCAGGGCTGTTCTAGAACTGATTTGTAGACCAGGCTGACCTAGAACTCAGAGATCCACCCACTTCTGGCTCCTGAGTGCTGGGATTAAGGCGTTCACTACCACATCCCACTTCTTCTTTTGTTTTGTTTAACACATGAATGTTTAGGGAATAATATACACTCTACATATTGGCAGTGATGGGGCTTGTGCCTAGAGCTTTTCACTTAGGTACCACCAAAGTACATCCCAACCCTTCTTTGGGGGACAGTTAACTCGTAGCGTATTTAAATGAGAGCTGGAAAAAGCCCGGTATCATGAGAGCTAGGGGGAAAAAATACCTCCAGGATCCTGCCCACCCCAGAAACAGCAGAGGGCTCATCTATCCTGCAAACAGAGAAACTAAAATAACAATCGCTCGTGTGGGAAGAAGGCAAGCAGAACACTCAAGGGCTTTCATGTCAGCAAGAGAGACTGAAATTAGCTCTGAGTGTGAACTTCCCAGCAGTGCAGGAGCGAGATGATGCAGCCCCAGCATCAGGGAGAAGGACTCTGGAGGACTCTGTGCGTGGAGCTCATTAAGCTGAGGATCAGGGTAGTGCTGGGAGGTGGGGCCCAGGAACAGGTATCACTAAAGCTGCCCTGAGACTGAGTACAGCCTAGTAGTCCCCAGGCCTGAGCTGGGTTAGGGAAGCAAGTCCCAGAAATCTATCATCCCCAAACCACCCACCACCATTGCTTGAAGGACGGAAAGCAAGAATTATGAGTAACTCATGTGTTGATAAACAAAAACAAAAACAGGAAACCTAGAGAAGTTGCAAGGCGTGTCAAAGGCCTCTCAGGAGAGCCGGGATATGAGCCCAGGCTCTGTCTCCACCCAAAAAGATGACTGCCAGAGTCTCCCTCCTGAACGGGAAGCTTCCTGGACAGGACCTAGAGCTCTCTCCTCTGTCTTTCTACACTCTCCCCATGCCTATTACACCTGTGCTTCATGATGCCACTCACCTCCCAGGAGCCCCGCCAGGAAGCCCCAGAAGAGAGGAGCCCGAAGAGGCGGCCATGAGTCCATCTCCCATCTAACACCTGAGCTAGGGAAGGAGGGACCGGTGCAAATCCCCAACTCCCACCTCGCTTGTCTCAGCCTCAGACTCTTGTGATAGGAAAAGTAGGCCAGTTTGGAATATGTCACAGATATTTTCGACATCCCCATCTGTACCAAAGCTTCTCACACAGCCAAGCAGGGTGGAGCCAGAGGCTTCCTGCCGGATGAGGGTACACCTGCTGCTTCTGGGGCTCAGAGCCCAGACTGGGGCTGTGAAAAGTCACTAGGAGCCCCAGAGGATTCTATGTAAGCACCTTTCACCATGGGAAGAATATGAGTTTTAGGGGAACAGAAATGGAACAGCTGGGTCCTGGGGCTTCACCGTGACAGCAGGGCATGGAGTGAAAAGTAAATAGTCCCCAGGGAAGGGACAAGGTGACTGGTATGTGACTGGGTTGTAGAAGTCAGGCAAGATTCTCCTGAAAGAGGGTGTGCATGTCCCCAGCTTGGGATCACACTGGGAAAGCCAGGGCCCCTAGGGTGTTCTGGAGTCAGCAGGGCTAGGGTGGGAACCTGACCAAGGAGTGGCTGCTGGAGAGGCAGGTAAGGACAGAGGACAGAGGAGCCTTGGAGAAGCTGTGTGTGTAAGGACCAGCTAAGGAGCTTTGGGTGTGCCCTGCAGGTGTACTCTTAAAGACTCTAAAAATTTGCATTTATTTATTTGGGGTGGGGTGAGAGGAACATGTAAGGGGAGATCAAAGGACAACTTGTAGGTGGACTCCTTCCATCAAATGGGTCCGTGTGGGTCCACATGGATACCAGAGATGGAGCTCTGTTGTCCACAGCCTGGGAAACAGGCACCTTTACCTACTATCTCTTTGGGCTGTCCAGCTTTCTCATTTGTTTGTTTGGGGGGGTTGTTTTTTGATATAGGGTTTCTCTATGTAGCTCTGGTTGTCATGGAACTTGCTCTGTAGACCAGGCTGGGGTTCTTTGTTTGTTTGTTTGTTTTCCAAACACTGAAATTCATACTATTCATAAATCACTATGTAGCCCAGGTTAGCCTCAAACCCAATTGGCCTCACATTACTGAGTGAGAACAGAATATTTCCTTTCTTTCTTTCCTTCTTTCTTTTTTTTTTTCTTTTTGACTTTTCAAGAACAAAGTTTCTGGGGGCTGGAGAGATAGCTCAGTGGTTAAGAGCACTGACTGCTCTTCCAGAGGTCCTGAGTTCAATTCCCAGCAACCAAATGGTGGCTCACAACCATCTGTGATGACATCTTGTACCCTCTTCTGTATACTGTATAATAATAAATAAATCTTTAAAAGAACAGGGTTTCAGGGCTGGAGAGATGGCTCAGTGGTTAAGCACTGACTGTTTTTCCAGAGGTCCAGGGTTCAATTCCCAGCACCCACATGGCAGCTCACAATTGTCTGTAGTTCCAGTTCCCAGTTCCAGGCAAATGCCAAGGCAAATAGATAGATAGATAGATAGATAGATAGATAGATAGATAGATAGATAGATAGATAAACAGGGATTCTCTGTATAGCCCTGGCTGCCCTGGAACTCACTCTGTAGACAAGGCTGGCCTTGAACTCAGGGATCAAAGGCATGTGCCACCGCTGTCCATCATAGAGAACAAGATATTTTCTCTTGGGCTTCTAGTCTTCTTGCCTCTACTTCCTGAGTGCTGAGGTTATGGTCTTGGGCCCTATGCCAGGCTTATGAAGTATGGGGACTTGAAGTCAAGGCTTCGGGTATGCTAGGAAAGCACTCTATGAACTGAACTACACAGCCAGCCCTGCTGTGAGGCTTAAAAATTTTAAGACTATATTTATTTAATTTTATGTGTATGTCTGAGTAAATGCATATGCACCATGTGTATGTAGGAACCCTCGGAGGCACCAGATCCCCTAAACTAGAGTTTCTAACAGTTGTGAACCAAGAGCCCAACCCAGGTCCTGTGCTAAAACAGTAAGCAATCTGAAGCTTTGAGCCATCTCTCCCAGGCTTTTAAGTAACATGATTCAGAAAGAGCATGTGGCTGTGGGCAGGGAGGCAACAGGCTGAGAGAGGCAAAGCTGGAGGAGGAAACTCTGTTCCAGTCACCAAGCATCAAGACCTTATCCTTCTCCAAGTGGCTGGAGTGATGCCTCTCCCAGCTGGGGAGGAGGCCTATGTGAACAAAAAGGGCCCTATAGAGATAAAGCTATGTCTTCGGGGGCTAAGGTCAGGATGGGTATAGCACGAATCCTAATTGGTCTTAATAAAAACCCAGAGCCTGATATCAGGGTAAATGCTGAAAGATCAGAGAGACAAAGGAGCCAGCCACAGCCATACTGTTACCTTGCCAAGTCCTTGGCCTTATTATATTCCTCTCTCAGCCCAACCATATCACTTCCTGTCTCAACCTCCCTAAAGATGTGTGTGTGTGTCCCAAGTACTGGAGCAAAGACATGAGATCCAAATGCTGGGATTAGAGGTGTGAGCCTCCATTGCCTGGCTTCTATGGCTGACTAGTGGCTGGCTTTGCCATCTCATCTTTAGACAAG
The DNA here is from genome assembly GCA_004025045.1 of Sigmodon hispidus. Taxonomy (NCBI): domain Eukaryota; kingdom Metazoa; phylum Chordata; class Mammalia; order Rodentia; family Cricetidae; genus Sigmodon; species Sigmodon hispidus. Next base: position 45,664 of record PVIH01002779.1, on the reverse strand, counting down.
CTTTGTTAGAGCATACACAAAATATCTCTACAGATTGGGGTTGCATCTCAAGAGATTTTCCTGGAAAAGCTGGCAGAGGGGAGCCCTGGATGCTAGGGCCTCCTAAGGCCCTGCTATGGGTACTCTCATACATGGCTTCATTTAGTCCTTGCCATAGGTACACTTCTTCCTGATGTGGAAACAAGATTAAGAAGTTCAAGTCCGGGGCTGGAGAGATGGCTCAGCGGTTAGGAGCACTGGCTGCTCTTCCAGGCTGCTCTTCCAGAGGTCCCGAGTTCAATTCCCAGCACTCATAACTGTCTGTAACTCCAGTTCTAGGGGATCTGACACCAATGCACATAAAATAAAGTTAAATAAATTAAAAAAAAAGAAGAAGTTCAAGTCCAGAGTCAGCAAAATGCTCAGTATAAAAGTGCTCACCTAAGGGCTGGAGAGATGGCTCAGAGGTTAAGAACACTGACTGTTCTTCCAGAGGTCCTGAGTTCAATTCCCAGCAACCACAACTATCTATGATGACATCTGGTGCCCTCTTCTGTATACTATATACATAATAAACAAATAAATCTTTAAAAAGTGCTCACCTTGCAAGCCCAATGGTCTAAATTCAAGCCTTGGGTCTCATGGCGAAGGGAGAGAGAGCCAGCTGCCACCATAACATAACAGTGCCTACACACACACTAATAATAATAATTATAAAATAAGATAGAAATCAGCCAGGCATAGTGATGTATGCCTTTAACCCCAGCACTCGGAAGACAAAGGCAGGTGGATCTCTGTGAAATCAAGGCCAGCCTGATCTACAGAGGGAGTTCCAGGACAGCCAGGGCTACACAGAGGGGCACTGTCTTGGGGAGGGGTTAGCTCAAGTCCTGTCCCAGCTTTAAAATTTAGGTCCATGTGTCCCTTTCATTTCTCACCACACCCCAAATAAAAAGACAAGTGTCTCAGATTTAATGACTACCCCATTTCTACCTAGACCAGGCCTCCAAGGCTGCACAGCAAGCCCAAGACATTTGGATGAAGAAGCCAAGACTCTGCCCACAGACACAAAACCTATTGTAAAGGGAGATTCCAACCCAGGTCCCTTTTGCCCCAAAACAGTCTGAGCCTCTTTCTCCCTAAGTACTTGGTCTCTTTGATCTCCAGTCTTTTCATCCATAAAATGAGTCTGGAGGAACAGAGTGAAAATGCACAGAGAGAATCTGTTTGCCCTATTTGACAAGCATTTGCTGAGCACCTGCTAGGGGCAGGACCATCGTGCTGGTGTTGGGATGCAAGTGGGAAAATGTGCTGAGCCTCTGTTCTCCTGAAACAGGTCTAAGATGAGAACTGAGAGGCTGGAGCAAGGGGCCAGCAGTACATGGTAACTGTTGTCACTATGGGCCTACATAGGACCTACATACATATCATCATAGGTCACTCTCTGTCTGTCTCAAGGAAACAAAGGCACCAGTGGGAACCCTGCTGAGCAGCCTCATTTTTAACCCAGGGAGACCAGCCAGCCTTCTTCCTTTGCTACCTGTAGAGGCTGGTTTTGTGTGCCAGCTTAACACAAGCTAGAGTCATCATGGAGGAAGTACCCTCCACTGAGAAAATGTCTCCATGAGATCCAGCTGTAAGGCATTTTCTTGTTGGAGAATATTATTTTAAGATGTGTTACTTTTGTTCATGCTGCGTTTGTTTAGCTCTGTGAAGCTGTGTAACTGTGCCTGTCTGAAACATCTGATTGGTCTAATAAAGAACTAGACAGCCAATAGCAAGGCAGGAGAAAGGATGGATGGGGCTGGCAGGCAGAGAGAATAAACAGAAGGAGAAATCTGGGTGGAAAGGAGCAAGAGAAGGAGAAGAACATAAAGAGCTACCCAGCCAGCCAGTCAGCCAGCCACCGAGAAAGAGTGAAAGTAAGATATACAGAAGAAAAGGAAAAAACCCAGAGGCATAAGGTAGTCAGGCTAATTTAGGTTAAGAAAAGCTGGTTAGAAGCAAGCCAATCTAAGGCCAGGCATTTATAACTAATAATAAGCCTCCATGTATGTTTATTTGGGAGTTGAGTGATGGGTCCCCCAAAAGAGTTAAAAAAAAATTCTCAATTAGTAATCCATGGCGGGGGGGGGGCGGTTTCCAGCTCATGGTGGGTGCTGACATCCCTGGGCTGGTGATCCTGGGTTTTATAAGTAGAAAAAAATAAATAAATAAAGTAGGCTGAGCAAGCCATGGGGAAGCAAGTTAGTAAGCAGCACCTCTCCATGGCCTCTGCACCAGCTCCTGCCTCCAGGTTCCTGTCTTGTTTGAGCACCTGCAATGTGGTAGTGTAGGCTGAATAAACTCTTTTGTTTCCAACTTGCTTTTTAGTCATGTTTCCCCACAGCAATAGAAGCCCTGACTAAGACACTGCCCCATTGGGCCACATCTATTCATGCAGCACCAGTAGCCCAGAATAATAATAATGGCATATACAACTCTATCCCACCCCAGGTCTTTCTAGGACCCACAGCCTCCAAGGCCTCTTTCATAACCAATGCACAGCTCCCCAAATTCCATGCAGAGCCGAACTGGATGCATCTTGGTGAAAGTCACAGGGATCTGATATTCTGAGGACCCTTTTGTCCTTCAGCAGTGGGGTCGGGCTTTACTCCAGTGTTCAAGGGTAATGCAGACTAAGGAAGGACTCCCAGAACTAGAGAACACCCATGACTCTCAGCTCCCCCTGGTTATCGCTGCCTCATCATCACCTTGAGGGGTAGCTGTCTGGCATGTCTCACCTTCAACCTCAGGGTCAAGAAGTGGTGGCAGCATCCCACAAGATGCTACTTCCAGAACACTGTCCACCATTTTCTTCCCGCCTCCCCACTTGTTAATTCTGCCTAGTGGCCTTTTATTTGGTTCCAAGTACATTCTGGGAAACTTCCAAGTTCCAGCCTCTTGGTTGTGCAACCTCTGGTGTCTGGTCCATCTCTCCAGCCTTGTTCTGATCGAGATGTCACCACTGGGCTTATACCTTTAACTGTGTCCTTTTATTCAGACAATCCTCATACAATCTTCGGCATCCTAGCAACAGACATGAGGTATCCTCCCCGCTCCCTTCAGTCTTTGCTCTCCCCCATCTTTGGCTCAAAATCCCTGATTGACCAAATCACTGCAATTCCCTGCCCTTGTCTGTGATGGCTTTGTTCCTCTGCCAGACCCTAGCATTGGACTTCTGACTCATGGCTGCAATAGGGCTGGATACATGACTGCTCTCCCAGAGGACCCAAGTTCAGGTCCCAGGACTCACAGGAGGCTGGTCACAATGTCTGTAACTCCAGTCAGGGGGCTCTGGCCCTGCCCCCCATCTTCCCCAGGCAGGGCATTCACATACTATATCCACGCACAGACACATAACTAAAGATAACATTAAATCTTAGAAAAATTGGTTGGAGGCATGGCTCAACAGTTAAGAAGACTGCTGCTCTTCCAGGGATCTCAGTTTGATTCTCAGCACATGGAGGCTGTAACCCCAGTTCCAGATGCCTTCTTCTGGCCTCCACAGGCAAAATACTCATACACATAAAACAAAAATAAATCTTTGGGGTTTTTGTTGTTGTTGGGTTTGTTTTGGTTTTTTGTTTATTTTGTTTTGTTTTGTTTGTTTTTCAAGACAAGGTTTCTCTGTGTAACCCTAGTGGTTATCCAGTAACTCACTCTGTAGACCAGGCCGGCCTCAAACTCAAGAGATCTGCCTTCCTATGCCTCCTGAGTGCTGAGATTAAAGGCTTCTGTAGGACACTCTTGTACAAGACCCTATCTTGGGGACTGGATAGATGACCCAAAGTGTAAAAGCATTGGCTGCTCATCCAAAGGTCCTGAGTTCATTTTCCAGCAACCACATGGCGGCTCATAACCATCTGTAATGAAGTCTGGTGCCCTCTTCTGGTTTGAAGGCATACTTGCAGACAGAATACTGTATACATAATAAATAGGTAAATCTAAAAAAAAAAAAAAGACAATCTCAAAAAACAAACAACAAAAAATTAAAAAGTTCAGGCTGGCCTTGAACTCACAGAGATCTGCCTGCCTCTGCCTCCTGAGTGCTGAAATTAAAGGTATGCTTTACTGCCACCTGAATCCATTTGAAGGCTTGTTGTAGACTTGTTTTATGTCTGTGAGTATTTCAACTGCATGGGCCTGTGGATGTCAGAAGAGGTCATTAGAGTCCCTGGACCTGAGTTAAGGATGGTTGTGAGCCACCATGTGGATGCTGGGAACTGAACCCAGGTCCCCTGCAAAAACAGCAGGTGCCCTTAACCATTGGGCCATCTCTTCAGACCCAAGTAAAACAAATTTATATGGAAATACAAAGTAGATAAGTCAGTTTCTTTGAATTTTGTGTGTGTGCATGTGTAAAGAAATAGTAGAAGATGAATCCACGATGCAGCTAGACCCTCAGTGCTGAATAGAGCTCTCAAACAAAGCCTTCCACACGTCATCACCCAATTCAGACAAAAACACATCTGCAGTCCAGGGAGAAATGGAATGGACAAACTTTCAATAAATGCAGAATAATTGGATAGCTGCAAAGGAAATATTCAATCCTGGCTCTTATTTCAAATACATCCTGAAATCAATTTGAAATGGACAGCTTAAGTATGAAAGATTAAAAATAGAACCTCAAAAAAGAAATCTTATGGAAAGAAAGATATTCTCATGGTCTTGGGGTAGTCACAATTTTGTTGTTAAAAGCCATACAGCTATGGTAACCTAGGCAAAAACGTGTTACATTTGTTTCTGCTGTGGAATATTACTTTAACTATGTGAAGGTGTGTTACATTTGCTTCTGCTGTTTTTGTTAATGATGTAAAGATGTGTTGCATTTGTTTCTGCTGCCTTTGTTTAATTATGTAAAGATGTGTTGCTGTTTCAACTTGCCTGGGTAAGGCACCTGATTGGTCTAACAAAAAGCTGAAGCGCCAATAGCTGGGCAGGAGAGGGAAAGGCAGAGCTGGCAGGCAGAATAAGTAGGGGACAAAATCTAGGCTCAAGAGAGAAGGAGGGGAAAACCAGGAAGAAAGAAAGGGACAGACTCAGGACCAGAAGTCAGGCAGCACCAGCAGCAGTAAAAGTAAAATATACAGAAGGAAAGAAAAGCAAAAAGCTCCAGGCAAAATGTAGATGAAGAAAAACAGGTTAAATTATAAGAGCTAGCAAGGTCAAGCATTTATAACTAATAATAAGTCTCCCATGTCATGATTTGGGAGCTGGTTGGTGGCCCAAAAACCTGCCACAGTAACTTGTGTTCATCTGAATTTACTCAGACACTGCTAGCATCAGTACTCTATAGTTGAGCTGAGCACAATGATCCAGGCAGCTGAGGCAAGAGAATCACCAATTTGAAGCTAGCCTGGGCTACATCACAAGTCACCACCTCAAAAAGAATAATCACAATAACCAAAAACAAAACTAGCTAGGCTTGGTGGTCATGCTTATAATCCCAGCTCTTGGGTGGTAGAGGTGGGAGCATGGAGAAATTCGAGGCCAGCCTGAGCTACTTAACAAGTTCAAGGCCAACCTGAGCTATATGAAACCCTGTCTTAAACCAACAAGAAAATAACATATATTTAGCCTATGTTCATACTTGATTCAAGCAGGAAGGTTAAAAAAATCCCTTCTTGGGGGCTGGAGAGATGGCTCAGCGGTTAAGAGCACCCTCTGCTCTTCCAGAGAACCCGGGTTCAATTCCCAGCACCCACATGGCAGCTAACAACTGTCTGTAGTTCCAGTTCCAGGCAAAACACCAAGGCAAATAAATAAATAAATAAATACATAAATAAATAAATAAATAAAGTTTAAAAAAAATCCCTTCTTGTTACTCATCTTGGATTGACACAGAGCTGCCTGTTCATTGTAGAGATAAAGAGCCTTCCTTTCTATGGGGATTTTTATGCTCTTATGCTGTGTTGACTACTGCACAAATAATAAAAAGCTGGAGCCAGATATCAGGGTAAAACTGAAAGATCAGAGAAGCAGAGGAACAAGCCACTGGAGAAACTTCTCACCACTCCTGAATCCTCAGGACAAAGCGGGAAAATCCTGTCTCCAGGAATCCTCAGCCTGAAAAGGGGAAGTGAAGGGCTGAGCTCCTGTCTCCTCCTACCTTATATTCTTTTCTCTGCCCAGCCATATCACTTCCTATCTCCACCTTCTAAGTGCTGAGATTAAAGATGTGTGCTTCCCAAGTAGTGGGAGCAGAGGCATGGGATCTCACGTCCTGGGACTGAAGGTATGTGCCACCACTGCCTGGCTCTGTTTCTCTTTTAAACTGGGTTTGAGCTCACAGAAATCTTGACAGATCTCTGCCTACCAAAGCTAAGATTAAACGTGTGTGTCACCACTGCCTGACCTCTATGGCTAACTCTGTGGCTGGCTCTGTCCTCTGAGGATCTTCAAGCAGTCTTTATTTGATACACAATATGTCACCACAGTTCACTTCTCAGGTGTGCCCTGTGTAACCCTGGAAATCCATCTACATCTTTTTTTTTTTTTTAAACTTTATTTATTTATTATTTATTTATCTTGGTGTTTGCCTGGAACTGGAACTACAGACAGTTGTTAGCTGCCATGTGGGTGCTGGGAATCGAACCCGGGTCCTCTGGAAGAGCAGACGGTGCTCTTAACCACTGAGCCATTTCTCCAGCCCCATCCATCTACATCTTAATTGTTCCTTAGTTCATTTGAGTCAGGAGAAAGGCGTGGCCAGTATCTCCAAGTGCATTCTGGGCAGCTGGACCAAAACGAGGTCATGGTTTTGCTAACACAACTCCAGCCAATTACTGAGCACAACAGGGGACTTGGAATGGACAGCTGTGCCCAGGGGACTCTCCAGTGGGCAGTCTCTGTGCTGAGACCCTTAGAGCCTCACCATTCCCGGCTTTCTTCCAGAAGGTGCCCTTTCCTTTTCCTCTTCTTTGCTAAGCATCTGAAGACTGTGGGCTTCTTATTCCTCTTTTTATTCCCTCAAGCATTTCCTTCAACAAGCGCAAGACATTTTGGGCACCTCTAACTCTGTGTGGTAGCTATGTCCACCCCCACCCCCGCCAGATGTGTTAGCTTTCTGTTGCTATAACAAACACCTCAGAAAAATCAATTGAGTAAAGAAAAAGTCTGATTTTGCTTCAGTTCATGGTCCGCAACCTCTGGTGCCTTAGGCTGGAAGTGTCACAGCATGGGAGAGGCGGAGGAGGCTGTCCACCTCAGAGGAGGACCATGAAAAGCGGAGAGGGGAGTAAGGCTAAGAGGCCCAGTTACCACCACATCCGCCCTGATCAAAGCTAAACACACAGGGAGGCAGTTCCTGTTCCCCAGGCTCCACCTCCTAAATGTCCCACCACCTCCAATATTATCAGAGACCGAGGAAAGAGCCTTGAGGCCTGGCCCTTGGGGAGACATCTTCTTTTTTAATATTTGTTTTTATTTTATGTGAATTGGTGCTTTGCCTGCAAGTATAACTGTGTAAGGGTGTCAGATCTTGGAATTACAGACAGTTGTTAGCTGCCATGTGGATGCTGGGAATTGAACTCAGGTCCCCTGGAAGAACAGTCAGTGCTCTTAACCGCTGAGCCATCTCTCCAGCCCTGGGGGCACATCTTAACTGAGGACAGGTCCTAACGAAGGAGCTTTCTTCATTTGCTTGAACTTAAGAAAAAGCATTAGAAAGCAGGCTAGGAGTTTGTAGCCGGAAGTTTTCTCTATCCCACAGCAGAAGGGCATGCTGTGGGGAAGGACACAGGTGTGATATCCGTGGAGCTGGCTTCTTCGTGCCTGGGCATCTGGCCAGCAGCGGTTTCACTAAGAACCTTCCAAGTGTTAGAATTTAAAATTACTTCTTGGAAGCAGTTCTTCTAGATAAGAAAACTTCAGTCTTCAGCCTTTTCCCCCCAAGACAGGGTTTCTCTGTGTAGCCTTGGTTGTCCTGGAACTTGCCCTGTAGATCAGGCAGGCCTCTAACTCAGAGATCTACCTGCCTCTGCCTCCCAGGTGCTGAGGCTAAAGACAGCCCAGCAAAATAGTTTTTTTGTTTGTTTTTTATTTTTACCTCTTTGGGTACTAATGATTGAACCCAGCTCCTTGAACATGCCAGGGAATCATGCTATCGGATCCCCAGTTATTGAGTATCCCCTGCTGCCAATGCAATAAGCCAATTGAGCTAAATTAATAAGTCTGGGATTAATAAACAGAGTGAAGTAACTCCTGGTTGACTCTTGGGAAGGCAGCAGGGAGGCAGATCTGAGGACCAGGTCTCAAATAGCCTGTAGGTGTGGTCTTGAGACGCCCTGGGGGAGGAGTGTTGGTGGGCTTTCTGAAGGCAGAGGTCTGGAGGGGGCAGCTCCGGGGGATCCCCATCACTAGGCTTTCTGCTCCTGAACTGCAGGTCCTTTCTTCTTGTTCAGGCAGTAATGGAAGGTGAGGGTTAAGCTTTCTCCAACAAGTGCCAACCTCTGCCATGAGCATCTCCAAATCCCTTTCCTCCTCCTTTTCAGTGTTTTGTTTTTCAGACAGGGTCTTGTCTGGCCCAGGCTGGCCTGGAACTCAATGTATAGCCAAGGACCCCTTTGCAATCCTGATCTTCCTGTGTCTATCTCTCAGTGCTGGGTACCCACCACGACTGATTTCTGTTGTGCCGGGATCAAACCCAGGATCTTGTGGATTTTCTACCAACTGAACTATATCCCCAAACCTGCCCTTCCATTTTTATTTGGTTTTGGTTTTGTTGTTATTTTAAGAAGGGGTTTCTCCAGGTGCACAGGAGGCAGAAGCAGGCAGATCTCTGGATTTGAGGCCAGCCTGGTCTACAGAGTGAATTCCAGGACAGCCATGAATACATAGAGAAACCCTGTCTTGAAAAAAAAAAAAAAAAAGACTAGGTCTCACTACGTAGACCAGGCTGGCCTCCAATCCACAAAGATGTTTTTGTTTTGCCAGGGTTTTTGTTTGTTTGCTTGTTTTGTTTTTGAGACACTCAGGTTGGCTCAAACCTCCAATTCTGTAGCCTTAACCTGTTAAGCACTGGAAGTACAAGCACATGTCACTGAGCCTGACCCCTTCCCTCCCATTTATCCCATCATCCCATCATCCCCCCACACACACACACACACATACACACCATCCTAGTCACTGAACTGATGACCCTTTATTCCTTCTAACTATCTGGAACAATGCTAGAAATCTGTCTCCCAGAGTTAGCATTTCTATGCTGACATGGTCTGGTACCTGCCTCTTCCCTGACAGCATCCTCACTGGTAAAAGGACCCTGAGAAAGATAGATACAGTTCATCACTAAGTAGAACCCTTGCTCCTGAGCCACAGCAGCGTCAAAGGCTATTCGATACTTTGTAGAAAGTGATCACTTAGAGACAGAAGCAGAAGAAAAGAATCCACAACAGAGGATACAAGGAAATATGGCCTAGTAGTCAGGAACACTTACTGCTCTTCCAGAGGACCAGAATTCCCTTGCCAACACCCATGTGGTAAGTCAGGAGCATCTATAACTCCAGCTTCAGGAGACCTGACACCTCTGGACCTCTGGCCCCCAAGGGGACCTGCACTCCTGTACACATAACCCAAATGCAAATGCACATACCTATATATAGTTAAAACAATAAAAAACATTTTAACTTTGTGTGTTTTTGAAACAGAGTTTCTCTTTGTAGCTCTGATTATACTGTAACTTACTCTGTAGATCAGACTGACCTCTGCCTCCTGAGTTCTAGGATTAAAGGCCTGAGCCTTTTTTTTTTTTTTTTTTTTTTTTTAAGTTAGGACACTACTGCCAGCAGAGGTGAGGGAAAGTATGTTGGTAGTAGGATAGGGTCAGTTAAAAAGGTTATTCAAATTCAAGCCAAGCAATAGCAATCCCACCACTGGGAGGCTGAGGCAGAAGAGAAAATTCAAGAGTAGCCTAGACTACATCCTGAATCTCATAAAAACAAAACAGTCTTTTGATCAAGCCTCATTGTAATTCTGTGTGGCCAAAAAAATCACAATTTCCATTTTACAGGTGACTAAACTCACAATACCACAGGTGAGGAATGGCAACACCAAAAGCCAGCTTTGGGCCATAAAGGAGGGGTAGGTAGAATTTAACAGGCCCGCTAGTTTTTTGAGTCCCCCTGTACAAAAATTTACCGAGAGTTCACCAAGTGGGTGATTTCCAGGTGAGCAGAAACCAGGGTGAAGTCAAATGATGGTCCCTAAGGAAGAAAGAAAGGCAAGACAGAGGCCAGGAGATCCATGCCTTTTGCCTTTAAAGGAGCAGCATGCAAATCTTAGGAAAAATGATATGCAAATGAAATGTAAATTGAGTTGGGAATGAGCATCTGTTATTTCTGAGTCAACAGCTCAAGCACTTTTGAGTAAGACCTCCTTAGCTTTCTCCCAGAGTTCCTGGAGTCAAGAAGCCCTGAACAGAAGTCATGGACCATGGACAGCAAGGCTCTGCATAGGAATGGGAGCCACGCCCACTGTACAGAGGCGAGTCGTTTATTCACACATTCATCTCACTGTGGTGATATATATTTAATAAAAATAGTCTGGAATATCAGAGGATAGAGCCCCCTCTCCCACCTTTTTATTTCTGTTTTCAAGACAGGGATTTGTGTGTGTGTGTGTGTGTGTGTGTGTGTGTGTGTAACAATCCTGGCTGTCCTGGAACTTGCTTTGTAGACCAGGCTGGCCTTGAACTCACAGAAATCCTCCTGCCTCTGTCTCCCAAGTGCTGGGACTAAAGGTATGTGCCACCACTGCCCAGCTAGCTCAGTCAGTAGAGCACGAGACTCTTAGTCTCAGGGTCGTCAGTTCACGCCCCAGGCTGGGTGCTAGATGTTGCACAAATTCTACTTAGCATTATAATAAAAACCCAAAGCCAGATATTGAAGAAAAACTGGAATATCAGAGATAAAGAAACAAACCACAGTCACTTTTCACTCACCAACAAGGAAAGCTGAAAAACCTCCCTTCTCTCCCTCCTGCCCAGCTATCTTATTTCTTCTTTCAACATTCCTAAAGCTAGGATTAAAGATGTGGCTCACCACTCCATTACCTTCATGGCTTGGCTCCTTGGCTGACTCTCCTTTGACATTCCAGACTATTTTTATCAAATATATATCAGCACATCTGACAAAGGCTCATAAAGCACCTACTGTGTAAGAGGGCCCACACAAATACAGAAACCAAGGAGGGGCCTCACCGTTTCTAAAGTCTAGGTGCATTCCTTTGGGGTGGGAGGTTGGTGGCATAACAGTGAAGACTGGCATCTTCTAGAATCTAAGCCAAGCTTTCCCAACCTCAGAGCTCTGGACATTTTCCATTTTTGTTTAGCAACATTCTGGGCTTGACCCACTTGCTAAATGATAGTAGCAACCTTGACCTGTGACAAATAAAAATGTCCACAGATATTACCTAATATGGAATAGGCAAAAAAAAAAGTATCCAGGTTGAAAAACCACCATTCAAACCAAACATTGTGTGCTGTAAGCCCTTAGGAGGTTAAGGCAGGAGGAGCTACCTAGAAAGCGTGAAGCCATCTGGTTACATGAGACCTCAGACTAAAACCAAGCCAACAATCAAAAAAACAAAAGGACACTCAGATATCTAAGGTCACAAGCCCTTTGGGTAAATCAGCATACTCCTTGAGCTAAGGGCTGGGTTTAAGAACTTAGTGCTCTTTATGTTTATTTTTTTAGTATTGTAAAGAGCAGACATTCAAATTTCTCTTTTTGATAGACAGTGATGGTACACACCTGTAATCCTGAAACCGGGGAGGCAGAGGCAGGAGAATTGTTTCACCCCCAAGACCAGCTTGACCTATGTAATAAATTGCAACCTAGCCAGAGTTACACAGAAAAACTGTATAAATTTAAGAAGAAAGCCAGGGGGCTGGAGAGATGGCTCAGCGGTTAAGAGCACTGACTGTTCTTCCAGAGGACCTGAGTTCGATTCCCAGCATCCACATGGCAGCTAACAACTGTCGGTAATTCTAAGATCTGACACCCTTACACAGTTATACATGCAGACAATACACCAATTCACATAAAATAAAAGTCAAAATAGGAAGAAGAAGAAGAAGAAGAAGAAGAAGAAGAAGAAGAAGAAGAAGAAGAAGGTGGTGGCGGCCAGGTGTGTGGTGATGCATGCCTTTAATCCCAGTACTACTCAGGAGGCAGAGGCAGGTGGATCTCTGTGAGTTTTAATCCAGCTTGGTCTACAGAGAAAATTCTAGGACAATCAGGGCTACACAGAGAAACCCTGTCTCAAAAAGTAAAAAAAAAGAAAAGATTCAAGTCATCTTGGGCTGGGGATACAGCCCAGTTAGTAGAACATATACCCAACATACACAAAGCTCTGGGTTCAAAAAAAAAAAAAAAAAAAAAAAACAAGCTCTGGGTTCAATCCCGAATTCCACATTAATCAGGTACAGTAGCACGTGTCTAAAATCCCAGTACTCTAGAAGGTCATCCTTGACTACATAGTGAGATGGAGGGCATCTGGCCTTCATAAAACCCTGACTCAAAAAAAAAAAGTTTCCCCTGTTTTAATTTCTTTCCACGGAACCAGCCTTGCTTTATTGCTAGCTCCGACTCTGACCCTGAGTACCTGCTGGGATTCAGGCAGCCTCCCCACTTCCCCCAAAGTTCTTGAGGGGCAAAGTAACTCTAGTAAGTGCCTTTGGGGTGCTTTAGTTTGCAAGGCTGTTCTTTAGCGCTCTCCTACATCCTTCTGTCCTTCTGTCTGTCTTCCATTTGGTGTCGGTGGGTCTCTGGGCTCCATGCCTACCTCCGTAGTTAGCTCCCAAGACTTCAGAAAGTTTTGCCAACCAGTGTTTTCCCAGTGTTGCCCCACCACATCCTGGAGTCCCGAGGGACCCCCATAAGCTCCCAGAGAAATGCTGGATGGGGCAGGGCCAGCCCAGCAGCTCTGCCCTTCTTGGTTTTATTTTTCTGAGCTTCTGTATCATGTCCTTTGGATAAAAAAAAAAAAAAAAAAAGTCCTCGGGGCTGGAGAGATGGCTCAGCGGTTAAGAGCACCGTCTGCTCTTCCAGAGGACCCAGGTTCGATTCCCAGCACCCACATGGCAGCTAACAACTGTCTGTAGTTCCAGTTCCAGGCAAACACCAAGGCAAATAAATAAAGTTTAAAAAAAAAAAAAGTCCCGAAGGGCAGTTGCCAACCACCCACCCAGATGGAAATAAGAAGCAGAAGTTCCCTCCCCCTTTTTTTTTATTATTTGGGACAGGATTTCTCTGTGTAGCCCTTGCTGTCCTGGAACTCCCTCTGTAGACCAGACTGGCCTTGAACTCACAGAGATCCCCCTGCCTTTACCTCCCAAGCATTAGGATTAAAAACATGCATCACCACACCAGGCCAGATTCCCCTTCTGTTAACATGTCGGCTCTGGAGTGCATGATCTCAGCTTCCTGCTCAGATCCTGCCACAGATCAGAATGTAGACAAGAGAAAGGAGCTGTGCCTAAAAACTGAGGATTGTGTGTATATGTACAGGAGACAGACTGGATGGGAAGAGCAAGTTTTCGGGCATCTCTGTCAGAACATGATGCCCAGGACAGAAGTGAGGGTTCCTAAATATTTGCATCCCAAGCGGAACAGAGTCATCATAATCAATGAACAGTAGGAAGAATTGAGGATTGGCACCAAGAAGAACTTTCCAGCTTAGCACCTGGGGAAGAGCTGTCTGGGATAGCTCTGATGGAAGGGTTCCTTCCACCAGAGCTCAGTCCCAGAACCTAGCCCAGATAAATCTCCTGCAGGGAGTAAGGGGTAGGGCCAGACTCGGGGCTGTGCCCCACTCCACTGCCTGAGAACTCTTCTGTCTGAGCCTTGCCAGGAGCAGTGGAATGTGTGGAGATCTTGTTCCCCAGGGGCTGGGGGATGGAACGGGCTTTCCCCAAACACCGCACCCTCTGGACTCAGGCACAATAAGGCATTTCATGTCTCTGAAGGGTCAGACTGAAAGGCCAGTGTCTGTCTGTCCCACCCTCTCTTCCATCTCCTGATTGTTCCACGTGCCCCTGGGCCACAGCCTCCCCATAATTCCCTTCCCCTCCAGACCCTGTGTCGTACACAGATTGCTGGAAACCGAGGGACTGTCTTTAGTTCTGTGTGTGGCTGGCAGTGTCTCTGCTCCCCAACATTCCAGCAAGGAAGCTAGATGCTGATGGTCTTCCGTCACCCACAGGAACCCAGAGAGTTCAGGGATCTAATGTTCCACAGCAGTCATCAGACCCTCAGATCCAGCCTCTACACCTCCCCCACTGTATTCACTATAGCGGGGACCTTGGGCAGTGGCTGACTTCCCCATGGAGTCAAAGGGTTTCTTCCTATTGGAGACTTCCCTAACCTGGACTTAACTGACCAAGACCTGGCTGAGTGTCTGTACCCAAGAAGCCACTTCCATCATTGCTATGTGTCCCAAGAAAGATGTTCTCTGTGCCACCTGCAAGAGCCCATATTCAGTATGCTTTCTCAACGCCACCTTGCCTCGGGACTATAATGCTGAAGCCTCGCCAGCCACCCAGAAGCTAACGTCACTATTCTCCAGACCCCGACATTTGTCCCACCACCACCAACAGCTGTAAGCAAGCATCCCAGGACCTGACATTCTGTCGGCTTCACACCACCTTCCAGAACACGTAGCCAAAAGTGCTTCCTGGGTAAGATATTAAACACGCAAATCTGAGAAGTACCGTAACCAGTGACAGACTGCACGACCGCAGCCTGGAGGAGATGCACGCAGTCCGGGGGTGGGGAAATATATATAGACACAGACTTTGGATCTATCTCCCCAACGTGTGTGAGGCAGAGCAGTGCCTGTGGAAAAATACCACAGCAGCCTCCAGCTGGGGTGACCTGAGTTGGAGTCGAGGCTGGCAGGAGGGGGATCGGAAGGAGCCCCAAAGCTGAGCTTGGGGTAGAGTGACAAAAGCCCTTTGTGCCCGTATTCTGTGCAGTGCATTAGGCCAAGGGAAAGGAATGGGAGTTTGGTTAGAGGCAAGGCCTTGTGCAGAAAGACCAAAAAGCAATAGAAAAGGGGGGGTGTCTAGGGTTGCAGAGAGTACATCTCAATTCTCCTGATCCACAGGGCCTCTAACATGGCACCGTGCTGGCTGGGTTTCATGAAGCTCAAAACATGGGTCAGTAGGTTCCTGCCTGGGTCAAGGCTAATAGAAACTTCAAACTTTGTTGATGTAGCCTGTTCTGACTCAGAGGGGTTGGGGGTAAATATACATTTCCAGAAATTCAATTGGTGCCATATAAGGTCCAACCCACTCAGGGTTGAGCATCTGCTGGGCTCCAGAATCCCAGAGAGATCCCCAGGAATCCAAGTTGTTTGTTTTGTTTGTTTGTTTGTATTTGTTTTTGAGACTTATTATGCAGCCTTGTCTGGCTTGGAACTCACTCTGTAGACCAGGCTGGCTTGCAACTCACAGAAATCCACCTGCCTCTACCCCATAAGAGCTGGGATTAAATGCATGTGACACTACTCAGGGCATAATCCAAGAGTCTTAAAACTCAGCCTAAGGAGAGGAGCCCAGAATATGTGTGGCCCTGCATGTGGCATCTGTCCACAGCATTCAGTAGGCCAAGGACTAGAGTACCTATGTTTTCACAGTGATCTGAAAAACTCAGGCCAGAGTTTCAGGGATCTCACAAGGTCAGCATTTGGAAGAGATCATAGGGCTTGTAGTGACATGGTACCCAAGCCCTGGGTATAACACATAAAAGTGTTTGTCACTTCAGGATACCCATGCTGAATTTTAAAAAGTAGTTCATTTGTCTCAGAATGATTGACTGAAAGAGTCTGGGCTAATAGGATTCTACAAGAGAGACCCATGTGATCCAGGGTGGCCTAGAGCTCACTGTGGCTAGGACTGAAGACATATTCAAAACAGAGCCCCTAACTCAGGAAGGGCCCCAGTGCAGGTAAGCTTGGGAGGGGAAGGCTCTCGTCAGACCCCCAGGATGTGGAAGACAGGAAGGTGAGGCTGAAGGAGGCTGGAAAGAAGAAGATCAAGCACCAGGGAGGCTGCCAGCTCCAGGCCGCTGCAAGCAGCCTGCTGCTGTGGGCTGAGTGCAACTTGGCTATGCCCAGTTGGAAGGTGCTAAGAAGAGGTGCTACTGCTACTGTGCCAGCTCAGACTGAGGAGGAAGTGGTAAGCAGAGGCAGGGTGGGCACGGGGCCCTGGCACAGAAAAAGCAGGCTCCCTCGGGAGGCCTGGCACCTGAACAACTCACTACCAAGGCAGGAATTCAGACAGGGAGGAACTGAGAGGCATGACCCCGACCTTCACACTCCCAGGCCCCATTATATCTAAAGCACGGTGCCTAGCGCTGGACAGACAGACAGTAGACATCTCCCTGGTTAAACTCTACTCCCAGGGGTAAGAGGTCTTTCCATGCTATAGATCCCTGGACAAGTGCTTCCCTCACTTACCCAGGGACCGGAGGGGGTGGGGTGGGTGGGGGGGGTGGAACAACAGCTGAAGAGGGGGATACAGCTTTGTCTGGACTAACTGGAGACTCTCTTCCATTAGTCAGTTGCTACTCCATCCTCTTCCTCACCAAGGTCTACCTACAGCTCTCCCTAGGAGTCAGTGAATGTTAGGGAGGCTGGGGTAGGCAAGGGGTATTATGGGAGGGCACTGCACAGGTGGGCATCAACCTTTTTTTCAAGAAAGAAGAGAGTTTTTTTTAAATCATATTTTTATTTTACTTTAGTGTGTATGTGTGTGTGTTCACATATGTGTGTGGATACAGATGAGTGATGCAGAGTATTCATTTACACTGTGTGAAAATATGTCACTGTGATTGGTTTAATAAAGAGTCGAATGGCCAAAGCTAAGCAGGAAGAGGTTAGGCGGGACTTCCGTGGACAGAGAGGACTCTGAGAAGAAGAGGTGCAGAGATGCCAGGGAGACTCTGAAGAAGTTGGACATATGCTAAAGAGCAGAGGTAACTGAGTCACATGCAAGAATGTAGATTAAAAGAATAAGAGTTAATTAAGTTATAAGAGCTATTTGGGAAAAGCCTAAACTTTCATAATTAATAAGAAGTCTCCATGTCATTGTTGGGGGCTGGCAGTCCAAAGATAGTCTGAACAAGAAAGCTTGCTGCAGGAGAGGACATTGCATCTTCTGGACCCTTGAGGTGGGAGGCAGTTGGGGCCACGTGTAGTGGGTGCTGGGAACTGAACTAACTCCTGGCTTCTGCAAGTTTGTAACTAGGAAGCCATCTCTCTAGCAACACTGTTATTGCTAGCTTATGGACTGTTTTAAGTTTCTTTTTATGTATTTGTTTGAGGGGGGTTTTCCTCCAAGACCAAAAGAGGAAGTCAGATCCTTGGAACTGGAGTTCCCACATGGATGCTGGGAATAGACCAGGTCCTCTGGAAGAGCAGACGGTGCTCTTAAAGGCTGAGCCATCTCTCCAGCTCCTCATTGTTTTTGTTTTGAAATAGGTTCTTGCTGTGTAACCCATGCTGATCTTGAACTCACTATGTAGCCTAAGCTAGGCTCAAACTCACTTTGAGTTCCTGTCCCAGCATCTCAGGTGCTAAGAACACCGGTGTACAGTACCACTTCTGTCTTGAAAGGGACATGTTTTGCAATCAGAGTTCCAGACTGCTGTTCTAGGCAGCAGCTGGACCTTTACCCATTCTCCTCAGTCCATGACTAGTGTGGTGGCCCATCTTCTCTACACCCACAGTCCTGCTCCCTTTCTCTAGTCACATACCTCCCAAGGCAGGTATCAGGAAGAGGCTATGGCCCCCACTCTCAGGGAACTGATACTAATTCCTACCCAGATTTTTTCTACTCAGCCTGTTACTGCTGGAAAATCACTCAGTAACTGCATTAACACTGGTTCATCACAGGCTGACCTCTGTCTGGATAGAGGAGACACATTTTACACACTTCTAGACACACTGTGTCCAACTATAGGCACACTCTGGTGCACGCCTATACACACTCTGGTGAGAGATGGCGTAGAAGCCTACTATGTGCACTCCTGAGCACTCTTGGACTCACACCTGCTCACGAACAGGCTCAGAGTCTCCTCGAAGACACATGCAAGGATCGAGCTCACAGGACACAGTTGGGCAGTATTTCCCACAGAATTCTAAGAAAGAGCAGTGTCCCACTCTTGGTCTCTGACGTAGAGGTTCCTGTCAGAGAATAGATTGCAGGCATGTGCCACACTTGGTTTAGATATTATTTTTTAATTTGTATTTATTTATTGGAGACCGAGTCTCACCATGTAGCCCTAGCTGTCCTGGAACTGGTCTGTAAATCAGGCTAGCCTCAGTCTCACAGAGATCCACCTGCCTCTGCCTCCTAAGTGCTTGAATTAAAAGCATGTGCTGTCATGCTTGGCCTTATTTTTGTTTGTGTACACAGGGATCCGTGCGTATGTATCTTGTGAGTGCCTGTGGAGGCCAGAAGAGGGCATCAGATTCCCTGGAATTAGAGGTACAGGAAGGACATGGTGAGCCGCCGCCTCCCTTACGTGGGTGCTGGGAAATGAACCACTGAGCCATCTCTCCAGCCCTTGGTATTCTTATATAATTACATTTCTTTATTTATATTTACTATATGTGTGTCTGCACACGTGCATACCATAGTGCCCTTCTGGAGGTCAGAGGACAAGCGGAGAATCGGTTCTGTCCCTTCCACCATGTGGATTCCAGGAACCAAACTGAAGCTCACTGAGAGCATCTTTCTGCCTGTTGTTTTTGCTGTTGCTGCTGTTTTGGAGACTGGTCTCACTGTAGCCATCTCACGATTCATACTTGTGATCCTTCTGCCTCAGCTCCCGACTGAGATTACACTCATGCACCACCATGCCTTCATGAAACTCAAGTCTAACATCCCAGCAAAATTCCCAGGAGGATCAGGAATTCGAGACCAGACTCATCCATAGTAAGTTTTAAAAAAAAAAAAAAAAAACTTTATTTATTTATTTATTTATTTTCCTTGGTGTTTGCCTGGAACTGGAACTACAGACAGTTGTTAGCTGCCATGTGGGTGCTGGGAATCGAACCCTTTTTAAACTTTATTTATTTATTTGCCTTGGTGTTTGCCTGGAACTGGAACTACAGACAGTTGTTAGCTGCCATGTGGGTGCTGGGAATCGAACCCGGGTCCTCTGGAAGAGCAGCCGGTGCTCTTAACCGCTGAGCCATCTCTCCAGCCCCCCCATAGTAAGTTTTTAAGGGCAACCTGGGATACATGAGATCCTGTCTCATTAACTGGCCAACCAAACAATAGCAAGAGATATGAATTAGAGGCCCTGAAAGATGGCTTAGTATGTCATGTATGCTTGACGCTGAGTTTGATGACCTGGGTTTGATCCCTGGGACCCACCCCTTGGAGGAAGAACTCACTATCTATCAAATGCAATAGATGTAAAGGAGAGGAAGTGGTGAAGGAAGCCAGAAAGATAAAAACGGATCAGGATCTCTCAGATGCTTTTCTATATCCACACAAATAAGTCTATGTGACTTTAAATCTGCAGCTGCTCCCTAAGGCAGAGACAAGGTTGGAAAGTGGTGGGGCTGGGGTCTCAGAGTTTTTGCAGTTCTTGCTTCTCTGAGAGGGACCCTCAGTTTTTATTGCTAACCCTGGCAGACAGGAGCCTAAAGAATCTGGTCAGTTTCAGGAACTTTCTGAAGCTCTTTTGAGTTGTTTACCTTCATGCTTCCAGTAAGATGGACTGTCTCAATCTCTCAAGAAAACTGTTACACAACATCCCAGTGTTGTGCCCCCACAAAGACCACCAAGAGACCAGGTCCGATGCAACAGCAGAGTCTCTTTATTGGTGCTCTAGCTTGGGTCATTCTGTCCATCTGTCTGTCCAACGCAGGGATAGAGTAGAATCAACCCTGAGCAGCATAAGGCGAGGGTTTTTATTGCAGGGGTTAGGGATTCTAGAAGCTTCAGAACTGAGAGCTTACAGTCCTGAAACTGGGCTAAGGGTTTGGGTGCCTGTTAGGAATTTATTGGCAGCTTTGAATTCTAGGGATGTTTCAGCAGTGAGCATCTGTCATTAAGGTTTACCTCTATCAGCAGATCAGCAGACAGGTGGAGACTGTCTGTTCTATTGTTAAAGTCCCTTTCTCGGAAAGGGAATGTTTGGAATACCAGGTATTTCCCCTTAGGTGCTGGCTCCTTCCAGGATGGTGTCTGCTCTTGGGTCCTTCTGGAAGCTGCTGCTGCAGGCAAGAGCTTTCAATTAAGCCTATCATGGCAGCTGTGAGGCCAAGTTCTGGGCCCCACATTGCCATGTGGTCAGACTGCTCTGGGGCCTACACCAGCACTCTGGAGAGGCAGGAGAATCTCTGTGAGTTGGAGGCCTGCTTGGTCTAAACAGCAAACTCCTGTGAGACCCAATCTAAACAACAAGGTGGGAGGGGGATTCTAAAGATTACATGGTTCAGTGATTAAGAGTACTGGCTGCTCCAGCTGAGTTCCCCAGTTGTTTCCAGCATCCACATGACAGCTCACAGGCAGCTGTAACTCCAGTTCCAAGGAACTTACACACACACACACACACACACACACACACACACACACACACACACACACCATTTTCTGGCCTCTGCAGCTGGGGCACAGAAGTACGTGCAGGCACATACATGCATAAAATAAAAACAGATCAATCAAAAAAAAAAAAAAAAAAAGCTAGGTGTGGTGGTACATACCTTTAATCCCAGCACTCAGGAGGCAGAAGCAGACAGACAGATCTCAGTGAGTTCAAGGCCAACTTAGTCTACAAATCCAAGACAGCTAGGGCTACACAAAGAAACCTTGTCTCGGGCTGGAGAGATGGATCAGGGGTTAGAAGCACTGGCTGCTCTCCCAGAGGACCAGGGTTCAATTCCCACATGGCAGCTTACAACTGTCTGTAACTCCTGTTCCAGAGATCTGACACCTTCACACCACTGCACATAAATAAAGCTAAATTAAAAGTACAAAGAAACCTTGTCTCAAACAAAACAAACAAACAAACCAACAACTGTAGTAGAGCACATCTATTAATCTATTATACTCCTAGCTCTCCAGAGACTAGGGGAGTCAGAGGCCAGCCTGGGCTACATAGAAAGACCCTATATATCAAAACCAAACAAAACAATCGAAAAACAAAGTAATCAAACTACTAACCCTAACCCTAATCAAACAACTGAAAAAAAAATCCAAAAATTAAAAATGGCTGGGTGAGGTGTCTTTGAGCACTTGGGAGACAAAGGCAGGTGTATCTCTGTGAGCTCAAGGCCATCCTGGCACTATACAGTGCATTCTGGGACAGCCAAGATCCTGTCTCAAAAACCTAAACAATAAAAAATTAAAAATGGTACACACCTATAATCCCAGTACTTGGGAGGTCAAGGCTAGCCTCAACTACATAGTTTAAGGACAACCTGTACTACAGGAGACTATGTCTGGAAGAACAAAAGCAAAAAGAAGAAAAAGATCTCCAAGCCCTAATCCCTGAGTTCAAGTTCAGGAGCCCCACGTGGTAGAAGAGCACCAATCCTGTGGATTACCTCTGACTTCACATGAGCACTGTGTCTGCTTACACAGAATAACTGAGCAAAGGTTCGACACTTTAAAAATAAATAAATAATAAATTAACAATAAACAACAAGGGATAAACGGATGTGCTTGAATTTACTGGTGGGTGTAGAGCATCCTAAGTGGATGAGTCAGGAATCTGGGGAAGACTCAGGGGCAGAATGAGAAATACAGCCAGGGGCCCTTTGCTGTCTCTAGGAGCCCCTCCTGTCTCTGGACCTTCACTTCCTGGGTGTGGCCGGCAGGGGTGAAAGAGGGTCAGGAAAGATCAGGAAAGATCAGCCTCCTCTGACACCACCACCACCACCACCACCCCACATACACACACACACACACACACACACACACACACCTCTACACACCCCACTTCCCCGCTTTGTACTGTCCCACCCCAAACTCATGGATCACCCTTGCTTCTTTTCCCAAATTCCTCCATCTTCTCTTACCTTTTCCTCCTCCAACCATTCTTCCACTAGCTCTGTCTTCATGCTAAAGGTGGAACCCAGAGCCTTGCACATGCTGGGCCAGCAAAGCAGCATGGAGCTACGTCCCTAGCTCTCCCTTGATTCTGATGTTACTTAGGATGGATGAGTTGAATTTTATCAGGCTAATTTTCTATTAGTTGTGGGAGTTTTTCCTTTCTGCTTTGGTTTTTTGAGATGAGGGTCTCGCTATATAGTGCAGGCTGGCCTGGAACTCGTTCCTGAGTGCTGGGATTAAAGGTGCGCACTACCATGTCCAACATGTTTTAATTTCCTCTTGTATTAAGCTATTTCCCCCAGTTCTGATGACTGGAGTAAGGGTAGATACTCTACCACTGAGCTGCACTTCTAGTTCTGATCCCCCCAACCACAAAACAGGGGTAATAGTCAGCAAATGCTACTCAATGGCTTAACCACCAGGGACCTCTTAGTTTGTTATTGCTTTTTAATTAAAAGAAATAATTTTATTGGATGTGTATGTCCATGCACCTTGTGCTTGCCTGGTGCCCACAGAGGCCAGAACAGGATGTCAGATCTCCTGAAACTAGAGTTAGAAACTGTTTTGAGGCACCATGTGGGTGCTGGGAATAGAACCCAGGTCCTCTGAAAAAGCAGCCTGTGCTCTTAACTGTGGAGCCAATATTCTTGGAGCCTTCCTATTTGTGCTTTTTGTTTTTAAGACTTAGTTTATGTATATGTGTTTGTATATAGGTCTTCATATACATAAACACACACACATTCACTATACACATGCAACTGTTCTCGGAAACATTCCTTGGATCCCCTGGAACTAGAGTCCTGGGTAGTTGTGAGCTACCTGATATGAACTCCAGTCCTCTGCAAGATCGGTGTTCTGGTCAGTTTTTGTCAATTTAAAACAAGCTAGGGTCACCTGAGAAGAGAGAATCTCAACTGAGAAAATGTCTCCCCCGATTGCTTATAGGGTATTTCCTTATCTAAGATTGACCTAGAAGGACTAAATTCTCTCTGGGTCCTGGTTGGTTTAGGAAGGCCAGCTGAGCAAGCCTCCGCCACTGCCTCCTCCATGACCTGGGCTGCAGCTCCTACCTCCAGATTCCTCTCTGAGGTCCTGCCCTGGCTTCTCCCAATGACGGGCTGTGATTGGGACACGGAAGCTGAATAAACCCTGGCCCCCCTCAAGTTGCTTTTGGCCATGGAGTTTGTCACTTTGTCACAGCAACAGAGAGCCCACTAGGACAAAAGTAAAGTACTCTCAACTGCTGAGTCATCTCCATAGGCCATCTGCTCCTGCTTCCACACCTTTTGAGACAATGTCTCACGGGAAGCTCTGGCTGGCTTAGAACTTAGAATGTAAACCAGAGTGCTCTCAAAATCAGGACAGTCTTCTGCCTCTGCCTCCCAAATGCTGGAATTATAGGTGTGTGTATCACACACCTGGCTAATTAGACAAATTCTGCTAATTAGATGAATTAGTCATATAGTTGGATTATGCTAAACTGCATTTGCTTAATTAGGCCAAGTGGTATTAGTTAATTAAATCCCTGTAACATAGCAGACAATGGCTGGGGAGCCCTTTTTGTTTTTTGTTTGTTTGTTTGTTTGTTTTTGAGACAGACTTCTCTGTGTATGGTCTGGCTGTGTTGAAACTGCTTTGTAGACTAGGTTGGCCTTGAACTCAGAGATCTGTCTGCCTCTGCCTCCAGTGTTGGGATTAAAGGTTTGCACTGCCCCACTGCAGTCCTTTTCCTAAGTACCTTTCTATCTCCTAATGCTTGGATTTAAATCTCTATTAAAGCTGTATTTTAGCCTGGCACAATGGCGCACACCTTTAATCCCAGCACTTGGGAGGCAAAGGCAGGCAGATCTCTGTGAGTTCCCGGACAGCCTGATCTACACAGTGAGCTACAGGACAGTCAGAGCTGTTGTTACATAGAGAAACCGTGTTGAAAAACCATAAACCAACCAAACAAACAAAAAACCCAACTATATCTTAGGTGTGTTTAGCTTTTGTAGAATCAGAAACTCCAAGTCATTTTGGCTGCATATAGCATTTAAGGCTAGCCTGAGCTACCTTGGCCTGTCTCAGAACAAACAAAGCAACAACTATGGGCCCATAAAGCAAGTAATGTTGGCTAGCACCTAACTCTTAGCACATGGGAAGCACACAGGCTGGATGACCACCGCAAAATCAAGGCCAGTCTCAGCTTTCTGTCACATTCTAGCCAAGCCACCACTATATATAAGAGACACTATTTAAAATAAATAAAATAAAAAAAAGGCAGGTTTTTAAAGAATTTGAAGTGTCTACCTCCAGTTCCAAGAGAACACAAGTCAGTTGGGACTCTATTGTCAGGCTCCTTAGAAACTCCAGCTCTTACCATGTGCCACTGTCCTGCCCTCTAGGGCACCCTTTCTGGTCTCATGACCAGTCTTGGGTAACTGCCATCCTCAGGAATGCAAGCCAGAACGGGGAAAGAGCATAGGGAGGCTGGGAAGGCACACAGTCCTGCCCCCTGCAGCCCACTAATGAGAATGCAGTCACATGGCCACATCTGACTGCAAGGAAGGCTATGAAGGCGTTCCCTTGACCCACCTAAAGCACCTAAATTGATGGACAATTAGCAGTGGCCTCCAGGGCACCTTGTCCCTCTCCCTGACCCCTTGATGTCATCAGGGTTCTGTCCTTGGTCCCTCCTCTCTTCCCACACATTCCTGGGCTGTTCTTGACCCAGTCTTGTCCTCCTCTTCCAGCCTCCCTTCAGCCACATCACCCTTGAGTGACCGACCTACCTGGGCCAAACCCTGCTCATAGCTTAACCCAAGCACAGGAGCCAAAATGATAGGATAACTGACTGGAAATGGGCCCCAGGGAAATGTTGTATACCAGGTCTGGATGTGAACCAGACAGTAATGCTAAACATGGTAAACTGTGTGCATTTTCTGTCTTGGTCCTCTCTGCCTCTCTCTCTCTCTCCCCCACCTCCCATGCCCACCACCCACACTCCCATCCCCACCCCTGGTACTGAAGACTAAAACCTGGACCTCAAGGATGCTAAGCAGGTGCTGTATCCTAAACAGCAGCTTCAGTTCCTGTTAGTTCTGATTTTGTGATAACTCATCATGGGAGATGTTCTGGTTTCCTGTCTACCACTGCGATGAACACCAGGACCAAAACCAACTTGAGGAGGAAAGGGTTCATTTCATCTTACAGGTTCAGGTCACAATCCATCATTAAAGATGGTCCAAATACCACTGCGATGAACACCAGGACCAAAACCAACTTGGGGAGAAAAGGGTT
The DNA here is from genome assembly GCA_004025045.1 of Sigmodon hispidus. Taxonomy (NCBI): domain Eukaryota; kingdom Metazoa; phylum Chordata; class Mammalia; order Rodentia; family Cricetidae; genus Sigmodon; species Sigmodon hispidus. The sequence continues at coordinate 20,289 of PVIH01002779.1, read as the reverse complement.
CATTTCATCTTACACTTTCAGGTCACAATCCATCATTAAAGATGGTCCAAATGGGAAGGGAAGCAGAAACCATGGAGGAATGCTTACCAGCTCATGCTCAGCTTTTTTATTTTTATGTGAATTGGTGTTTTGCCTGCATGTATAACTGTGTAAGGGCACCAGATTTTGGAATTACAGACAGTTGTTAACTGCCATGTGGATGCTGAGAATTGAACTCAGGTCCTCCGGAAGAACAGTCAGTGCTCTTAACTGCTGAGCCATCTCTCCAGCCCTCAGCTAGCTTTCTTATACTGCCCAAACCCAGCTGCGTAGGGATGGTGCTGCCCATGGTGGGCTGGGCCCTCCCACATCAGTCATCAATTGAGAAAACCTCTTACAGACAAAGTCACCAGCCATTCTAGCCTGGGCAGTGCCTCTTCCCAGGTGACACTCGGTTATGTCAAGTTAGCAAAACTAAGCATCACAGGTAGTTAACCAACCACAATGGCATCACAGTTAGTTAACCAACCACAATGGCATCACAGTTAACCAACCACAATGTGTGTCACAGTTAACCAACCACAATGGCATCACAGTTAGTTAACCAACCACAATGTGTGACCCATCACCCACTGGTTTGTGGGGGGAATGCTGGGGCTCAGCGTAAACCACTCAGCCAGAGTTGGCAATGTATCTATAAAGTACCAACATCCTAAAGAAGGATCACATGTCCTGCTTTTCTTGTTCTACCACAGGTATGTCTAGGCGCACACTCTGTGTCTTTCTGGCTCTGACACAGAGCTGTGACATCTAGAACCAACTCCACAAAGATGTTCTCTTCTTCTGCATGTGCATTCACTATGGCATGCATGCATGTCCCCCTACACACACACAGAGTAATAAGCCAGATGTACTGGCACATACCTTTAATCTCAACTCTTGGGAGACAAAGGCAGGCAGATCCATGAGATATGAGTTCCAAACCAGCCTAGTCTACATAGTGAGTTCCAAACTAGCCAGGGATTTAATTATTTATAGTGAGACCGTCTCGGGGAAAAAAAAAAGCCCCTAGAACTTAGAACACTGCCTGGCTCCCTGCAAGTGCCATCAAAATACATGCTGTGTGGCAGCAACTCTCAAGAGAAAAACAGTCAACCAACACAGGCTGTGTGACCTCAGGCAAGTCAATTAGCCTCTCTGAGTCTCATTTCCTCATCGGTTGAGTAATGTGCTACTGTTTATTGTTTAGAAAGCAAAATAATGTGTGCACAGCGCTGGACATCAGCCTCAAGTCCTTGAGAGACCTTGTAAGTCATCATCATTGTTCTGGGCCTAGCCTAGGGGCCAGCACTGCCAAGGTACTCAATTGTTTATGAGAATTAATCTCTTCTTCACCCATTAATCCACAGCCAGAGTCCTGTTGGTGCTAGCAGACAGTGGCATCTTGTGGGAAAACTCTGGAACTGCACCCTGGCAAAGCGCCGCTCCCAATTTTGCTGTGGGATCCTCAGAAAAACCGACTTTACATCAAACAAGTGGTCATTGACTGCCTTCTAGGTCCAGGGTGCTGAGTCCAAGACCCAGAATAAACAGAGAAAGAGAGGCTAAAGGAGTTCATGGGAGAGTGGAGGAAAACCTCACAAGGATTCTAAGTACGCCATTAATGCTGAGAGAGAGAGGGAGAGAGAGGCTGTGGAGGTCAGAGGACCTTTCTTCCACATGGACCTCTAGCATTGAACTCAGATCCTTCGATTTTGCAGCACGAATATTTTCCCACTAAGCCATCTCTCTCACTAGCGCGGACCCCAACTCTTTATGTTAAAGAAAATACAAATATTCTGTAGGGAACTTGTCAAGTGATCCTGAGGTGATGCCCTACACCAGAGACTGTCAGCGCAGCACAGGTCAACACCAGGAAATGAAAGCTTCATCTGGAGTTTTGGGGGTGACACTAACCCAGAGAGGATGATCCACTCAGTGGTAGCAGCACGATGTGTACGACTATGGAGACCTTGAGGAAGCAATCGTGTCTTTGCCCTTCTCTCTCAGCCACACTGTAGAACCCGGACCCAAGGCCTCCACAGGGACGGGGAGGGACATTTTACCCCAAAGGCCTATTTTCCTATTTGCCTTCCAGGAAATGATGATGGAAGAGTCCAGGACCAGAGAGGTGACTCTGCCTGTAAAAGCCCTCACTATGCAAACCTGACCATCTGAATTTGATCCCGGCGACTCATGGCTGGGGAGAAGCGACTCTATGAAGTTACCTGCTGACCTCCCTAAACATTCTGGGACACACATTCACCCACCTTCCCCCATCTCACACTTACACACACAATAAAGTAAGTCTAGGTGTGGCATAGGTCACATTCAACTGGAGGGTTGGAAATTCCATGGGAAACATGTCAATTGTTCAAACGGTCCCTGGAGTAGGAAAGGAGTGGGTCTATAGTGAAGAAAGTGTTGCCAGTGTCACAGATCCTACCGTGTGTAAACTGAAAGAGTCCGGGCTGTAGAGCAGTCAAAGCCAGAGACAGAACCCCAAATGACAGGCCGAAGAACACAACCAGGGAATCTGGGAAGGAAGAGGAAAGCCTGATGGAAAGGAGTCAGAGAACATGCAGCCATGCAGAAACTGGATGCAGAGGTAGCTGCTGTAACAACAATCCAGGGTTCGGGGAGCATGCACAGGAGCAGGCTGGGACGGAAGGGGTGGGGCAAGAATTCCAGGGAGGCATGAGCAGCGGTGGTACACCCCTATAATTCCAGAGTTTAGGAGACTGAAGCAGGTTCTGTCGAGGAGGGAAGGGGAAAGAAAGATCGAGAATGCCAGATACTGGTGGTGCTCGCCTTTAATCCCAGCATGTGGAAGGCAGAGGCAAGAGCTCGGAGTCTGAAGCCAGCCTGGTCTACAGAACAAGTTCCAGGACAACCAGGGCTACACAGAGGAAAAGAACAACAAAACTACAAAAAAACAGAGAGAGAGAGAGTGAGAGAAAGAGAGGGAGGGAGACAGAGAGAGAGGGAGGGAGGGAGGGAGACAGAGAGAGAGGGAGGGAGGGAGAGAGAGAGAGAGAGAGAGAGAGAGAGGGAGGGAGGGAGAGAGAGAGAGAGAGAAAGAGAGAGAGAGAGAGAGAGAGAGAGGGAGGGAGGGAGAGAAAGAGGATCTTGGGAGGTGAGGAGGTAGTTTGGAAATAGTTGGGTTGGGAGAATTGTTCTCATCAAGGGTTAGGGTTAGGGTTAGGTTTTGTGGAGGTGATGGGAACAAATGGAGAACTGTAAGCAGGTAGAGAGTTGACCAGGACTGACGTGGGCAGAGGGATGGTATAGGAAGAACAGTTGCCAGGGAAAGGGGCCCAAGGGACAGACAGCATCCTGGGGAATAGTTAGCTAGTGGAAGGTACCACTGCATGTCAGGGGACACCGGAGAAATAAAGAAGGAAATTAGGGACCTTGCAAATGAACCAGGACAGTATCAGGAATGTCCAGCTGTGTCAAAGGCCACGGCAGCCCAGAGGCTAAGAAAGGGTGTGGTTAGACAATATATGGGTGTGGCTGTCACCCTCTGACCCTCACAAAAGGAGTTTCAGGGACAGAAGTCGGGCTGCAAACAGGTTAAAGGTCAAGGGGCAAAGGGCATGGAGGCAACTGACAAAGCCAGGCAAGACGAGATGGGGGACAGGATGTTCTGGGGCCCAGCAGAGATGGGGGTGTGTGTCAGAAACCCGGAGGTTCGGTGTGGAAACCCTTGGCTACTCAAAGAGACCCGCTAAAGAGCCAGAAATGGTGGCATGCATCTGTAACCCCAACACCCAGGAGATAACAGGCAGGAAGATTAGAATTTCAAGGCCAGCTTCGACTACAGAGTCCATCACCCCAGTCTACAGAAAAGCTTGTCTCAATAAATAAAGACCTTGATAAAAAGCAAAGACCTAGCCAGGTGGTGTGGGCACACTTTTAATCCCAGCTCTTGGAGGCAGAGACATATGGATCTCTGAGTTCAAGGCCGGCCTGGTCTACAGAGTGAGTTCCAGGACAGCCAGAGCTATTACACAGAGAAACCCTGTCTTGAACTCCCCCTCCCCACAAAAAAGTCTTGTCATCCCTGACAAGCTGGAAAGGGGTGAGCTGGGAGGGAACCTCAGCTCACTTCTCTCTTTTTTTTTTTTTTTTTTTTTTTAAAACTTTATTTATTTATTTGCCTTGGTGTTTGCCTGGAACTGGAACTACAGACAGTTGTTAGCTGCCATGTGGGTGCTGGGAATCGAACCCGGGTCCTCTGGAAGAGCAGACAGTGCTCTTAACCGCTGAGCCATCTCTCCAGCCCCTCAGCTCACTTCTCTTGCCCCCTTTTGGGGGTTTTGATGCACTGGGAAAGAGGAAGACTTCTAATATCTTTTAGGCTAGCCTGGGGAAAGCAAGGGGACTTTCTGTAAGACTGTTGTCCTAGTTGGGGAGGATCGGTTTGTACCCCAAGCCCAGCCCATGATGTAATCATGTTTTCTCAGCAACTTTCCTTTTTGGGGGACTGCTCTGTAGTGGGCTGAATGCTAGAACCCCCAAAGGTAAGTCCTAACCCTCAAGAACCTGTGGAAGTGGCCTTCCCTAGAGAAGGGCTCCTGCAGGGCCAGTGGTACCCACTGCGGGTTCCTACACTTCGGATGCACAGGCAGAAAGATCTGTATCAGTTCAGCCTGCTCATCTACATCACAAACCCCAGCCATCAAGAGCTCCCAAGTAACTAGTCTTACAAAACTTCACAGTGGGAAACTGTGAGTTTGGAATCACACAATCAACTGAATACTGGGTGGATCCTAAACTTAATGACAGACCTCCTGAACAGGAGGTAGGGACTGCTTAGGGCCATTAAAGCCGGAAAGCCAGGGACTCTCACCTAGAGCCTCGGGCAAAGAGCCCCATGCAGTCATTTTGTCCAGGCCTATTCTAGCGAGGTAGAGGAAGAAAAAAAAAAAAAAAATGTGTTTTAAAACCATCACCTTTGTGCTAATTCGCTGTGGCAGATGGAAATTCTGCCCCCTACTCTGTAAAATGTCTAGAAGTTTCCAGGGATGACTGGAGCTCTAGGAGTCTTCAAGTTAAACCTTGCCCAGAGAGGAAGTTCTAGGTCTGACCAAAAGGCTTCAGGTGGAGAACAAACCTTTCCAGTGTGTGTGGGAGGGGGGGGGAGAGCCAAGCTACCCCAGGTTCTTCTGCTCCTCAGAAGGGACTTTGCCTAGGAGTCTTTGCGCCCAGCTCCAGGATAGTTAAAAGGCACCAAGCCGATCCCACCACTCCATAAATGGGGCACTTGCCTTCCCAGCTTCTCCTGGTAGCCACCCTCTTTTCAGGGTGCTTCTCCCCACTTCCCAAATCTGCCTTTTCCTTCCAGTTTGGGGGGCAGATACCCTTAGGGCCCCAGTGAAATGGAAAGCACTCTTCTATCCCTCCCTCCCCCTCCCCAGGACACAGCTGGAGGGGGGAGGGGAGGTCAGCAGGGTTCATAAAGGCCAGATGTTAAAAAGAGAGTCAAAGTGCCCACCCACCCCATCCCTCTGCTCCGCTCCCCTCCCCCAGTGAAAGGGGACAGCTTTCCAGGTTCTTCTCGAGGATCAGCTCTATGCAAACTATAACTTTTCTACAAAGCACTTTCACAGAAAAGGAGACACGTCCTTCCCCAGTGTCACCATGAAAACACTTTTGGGGCTGAGGGGTGACTCACTTGTAAGGTCCACTAAGTCCCAGATCTCAGCACCGGCACCCCGCACACCCCGCCCACCCCCGCACCCGATCTCCCGGTGTAGAGAGCCATTCCACGCACTGACTCAAGGGTCTTGACTAGGGCGTGGTCCGGGCCTAGTTTCTTTTGGCCTGCAAAACAGAACCTCTGACCCTAAACCTAATCCCCAGGCCCTGCCCCCTTCGGATCCATCAGATCCCTGACAACTTCCAAAATGCCTGAGGAAAAAAACCACTTAAGGTAGCCCACCCAGCCCAGGTTCCCTCCAAGCCCTCGAGGCCGAGAGTCCTTTCATTCGCCTTTCCTCAGCCAGTTTTTAACCCACCGCGAAGGGACTGATATGGAAGTCTGAAAAGTTGATCCAGACTAGCCTAACCCCACTCCACCCCATCCATAAATTGGAGAGTACCTCAAAAGACAACTTGTTTGGTCTGTTTTATTGATTTCTTCCACCTTCCATTATTTTTCCAGAGAATTTTTGGCCCCTACCCCAGGCAAAACCAGCCTTGGGTCACACCAAACCTTATGATAAAGGAAAACTCCAGAACTGAACAAAAAGGGTATAAGCTGAGACTGAAGCTCTGGCCAACGGGAGAATCACCTGAACTTGGGGGGAATGAGGATCAGGAATAGAAAGGGAGGGGTGTAAGGGGTTAAAGAGCTGAGCCAGCCATGGGGGTGGAGGATGCCCCCAGGGAGCTGTCAATCACTTTCTCACCCCACCACAGCCCCACGTTCCTAAACGTGGCCCCTCAAACGACCGGTTTGTCCATCACCAAGGTCCGACCCTCTGTCTTTTTCTTTTGGTCTCCGAGCAGCAGCCGCCTTGCTCCCCTGGGGTGAAGGCCCTGGCCGCCCGCTGAGAGGGCCCAGATGGAGCTGATCTAGCAGTTAGGACCTCTTCCGACGCCAGCCCTTGGTTCCTCCGCAAAGATGGGGAGAGATTATTACAACTTCTCAGGTGCTTGGAATCAACTCATTTGAGGTCCCTCAACACAGTCAAGAAACGCAAAAGAAACCAATTTGAGAATCAAAGATGCCTCCTGGAGTCCTCAGTCTGCGCGGGGCCAGCTTGCCCACACACACCCGGTAGAAGAGGTCGAAAGCTCAGGGTTCTTCCAAGTTGACCCACCAGGATTTGAGGCCCGGGGGCTCGGGGACAGCGGGCCCTCCCATCTGCCACCTCCACAGCGGGTGGGCAGGCGGAGGCTTTGCGTCTCCCTGGAGGCGAAGCGAGGAAGCTGGCCCCAAGTCTCCGTTTTCTTCCACCACCAGGGCTGGGGGACAGGGGAAGCAAGCGAGGAGGCTGAAGGTGCTCGAGGTGGGAAGCGTCGGGGTGGGCCGGCGGGGCTGCACGCTGCGCGGGGGCGGCGCCGGCCGCCGGCGTTTCTTGGCTGCTCCCCGGGCTTTGGCTGGCGGCCGTTCGGGCCCTCGGCGCAAACTTGGAGTGTCCAGGGCAAAGCCCTTCGCGTAACACCAAAGTTTCGAGCGGCGGATCAGGCGATTGAAATGTTCCTGGCGGAGATCACCGGGCGCGTCCGGCGCTGCGTCTGCCGTCGAGGGGCTGAGCGCGGGTGCCTCGGGCGCGGCTGGGGCAGGGTCTCCATCCGCTGCAGACGCCGAGCCCGGCATAGGCTGCTCCAGAGACGCAGGTTCCGGGGAGAGGCCCGCAGGTGGCGGCGGAGGCTGGGAGTTGTGCTCATCAGGCGGACTGCTAACAGCATCAGGCTGGGACTCCAGACCCGGGGCTGGCCTGGGCGGGGACCAGGAGGAGCTGGTCGGAGATTCCCGAGGACTCCGGGGAGAAGGGCAGTGGCCGGGAGGTGCGCAGGAACCAGCTCCGAAGTGCGGGAAGCCGCCTCCTACCTCTTCCTCCTCTTCTCCGCCTGGGCACACCGCAATGTCTGCATCCTCGGGGTCCGCGGAGCTCACGTCGCTCGGTTGCCCGGCCTGTCCCCCGAGGTACTTCAGGCTGTCTGCAGCCGGGTCGCCGGTGCATGGCGAGGCCGGGGGGCCCAGCAGCACCGGGGTCCGCGGCGCCAGCTCTTCAGGCCCCAGGCCCAGGGCGGACGATCGGGGTTTGGCAAGGGCGCAGAAGGCGAGGGCACGCAAGCACAGCGGGGAGAACTCCGGGGTCCCCCGACGCGGCTTCCGGGGCGTGGGCGAGCAGGGAGACCCCCGCGGAGACGCGGGCACTGCCAGGCGGGGAGGAGGACACAGAGTCTCCATGGAGCAGCCTTGGGGGTCGCCCACTGCGGGGGCCCTGGTCCCAACGGCGGGATGCCCCGGCGGTCAGAAGAGCCCGCGGGCCAGGGGAACATCGCCCCCCGTCGACGGGGAGGTCTGTCCTCACGGGCGCCCGGGGCCCGCCACCCGGGGCCCGCAGCGGCGCTCCGGCTCCCTCGGCGGTCTCGTCACGCGGCCCTCGCGGCGACCGGACTCCTGGGTCCCCGCGCGTCCCCGGTGCGATCGGTCGTGCTTCCTGCCGCCGCGTTCCCGGCGCGCCCCCCTCAACGCTGGGGCGGGGGCAAACAAAGCGGCTGGCGCTCACGGCCGGCGGGAAGGACCCCGGCCCGGAGCCCGGTGCCCGGGCCCAGCGGCGGGGAGGGCGCCTTCCGCCCTCTCGGCTTCTTTCTTCCCCGCTGGCTCCGGAGACCGCGTTATAGAGAACTGCCCCCTCGCTGCCCCAATACCAGCGCCGCGGCTGCGAGAGCGCCTCTGATTGGTCGCCGTTGTTGTGACGTCACGTAGACCCCACCCCTCGGGCGGCACGGCCCCCGTCCCCATTCCGAACACAGATACACACACGTGGACCCTGAGCTGCTGGGCTGGATGGCAGGGATCGGGGGCGCGTGGGTCTGGGCGCGCAAGGTTGGAAGCGCGAGGGGCCAGTTCCTGGTGGACTGCTGGCATCCTAGATTCGTTTTACCTGGTCGCAGATCCAGCCACTCGTTTGCCCCGTAGCAATCGCGGGTTTTTCCGTATCTGTAAAATGGAAAGTTTGCTTCTGCCCCGTGGAAGCTTAATGGAGCTCAGTGAATTCGGAGCGACAAGCTCAAAAACAACGTGGAAGGAAAGGGTGAAACGAAGTGTGTCATCCTTCGAGCTTGACGGAGCAAGGAGTCGCTGTTAAGGGTCTTCTGTGGTCTTTGCTGGGGGCTCAGGGGCTAGAACAAGGGCCTGGCACCTAGCGAACTCAAACCAAAGCTGCTGGTAGATAGTGGTTAGGAATTCGCTACGTATGTGCAAGATGCATGAAGGAAAAATGTATGAAGGAGGAGGGGAGCTTCTTCACATTCACGGAAGACAATAAGCTGGCTTTCTAGGTACTTTTCTTTTCTCGGTGAAGTATGGAACTACCCCATCTCTTAAGGGAATTCCAACGCGATAGCACAGTCGGGAGCCTCCAAATCCCAGGATTCGACCCTCTGAATCCTGAGCTGCCGGAATGGGTAGAAAAAAGCCAAAGAAGAAACACAGATTTATCTTTCCACCCACAAAAAGTGAATTCCCACGACATACTGTGATAATGCATACACCCGTCACATCTCCTACACATCTCTTCCTTCGCAGCCTCCTAGTAGTCTGTGGGAAAGGCTTGCTCCTTATTGTTGATCTCTCCGGGAACACTGGAATGAGCCCCAGGTGTCTTGGCTGCACAGAAGAGCCCAGCAGCCGGTAGAATTCAGTCTTGATCACTGCTCTGTTACTACTGCCAAAACTGCCCAGTACATATTTGTGAATAAATGGGTGAATGAAGGAGTCCTTGAACTCTTCGTCATCATCAATGTAACATCAGGTTGTTAGATACAGTTGTTTCTGCTCTGCAGAAGTAAAAAAGACAGGCTGGAGAGATGGCTCAGCGGTTAAGAGCACTGACTGTTCTTCCGGAGGACCTGAGTTCGATTCCCAGCAGCCACATGGCAGCTAACAACTGTCTTTAATTCCAGGATCTGGCACCCTTACACAGCTATACATGCAGGCAAACACCAATTCACATAAAATTAAAAAAATGTTGAAAAGATTGATGTAGAGCTGGAGAGATGGCTCAGCAGTTAAGAGCACTGACTGTTCTTCCAGAGGACCTGAGTTCAATTCCCAGCATCCACATGGCAGCTAACAACTGTCTGTAATTCCAAGATCTGACCCTTACACAGTTATACATGCAGGCAAAACACCAAATCACATAAAATAAATATTTAAATAAAAAATAAATATTAATTAAAAAAAAAGATTGATGTAGGAGTTAGGGAGTAGGATGAGATGGGGGGCGGAGATATAGAATCATTTTCTGCCCAGGGCAAAGGAATGGTCTCCCTCCCTGATAGGATCTCACCTATGCTAGCCTAGATCTCTACCCTCTAGCCTCGGCTTTCCCAGCCTTACACTTACAGGCATGCAACAGGTTTTTCTGTGTCAGGAAAACCAATGATGCTTACATCCTCATGAGCAATGGCAACAGGGATGCTGTTTTTTTCTAAATCACATCAATTATCACTTAGGAGGAAAGGTCTAGGATCAGTTCCCAAACACACACACACACACACACACACACACACACACACACACACACACCCTGCCCTTGGCAGAAGACCAAGGTGAAGCTCCAGAGTGGCATTTGTGGAAGGAGAGTTCAATGTCCTGATCCCCAGCTCCCCTACCCTATGAGAGAGTTCTAGCTCTGGGATCTCTGGGGTCCTGCCAGGTTACCTGGTTGAGCTGGATCTAACCTCCAAGGCTCTTTTGTCCCTCGAGCCCTGGCCCCCCCCTTAAACACATGCTCACACTCACAGGCACAAGCTGGAGGAAAGTATGGAAGTGAACAATCTGCACTAGAGAGGAGGCTAGAAGCCTCAGCAGGGGGTCTGGGCTTGGTGGGAGAGACGTGTAGTTCTCTGGTCTTGTCTACCCTGACAAATGCCTGAGCAGGAGCCTGTCCTGAGTGAGCCTGGCTCCTTTCGCCTCCTCTCTTCTCTGGAGTTGTTTGAATTTGCAGCCCTGCATCCAGCACGGTGTGGATCCCTATGTGAATATTATGTAACAATACAGCTCACAGGCCTTCTCCTCCTCCTCCTCCTCCTCCTCCCACGCCAAACACCGCTCTCCAAACCTGAGCTTAGGGCTTTAACGAAGGGGTCAGTCAGTGCTGTTCAAAGAGTCCTGCTCTGGAGGAGAAAATCCTTCCACCTTCCCTTCCCAGAAGGCGTGGAAGCAGTTAAAAAATGTTGAAGGTAATGGGAATACGCCACCGCTGAAATGACCAGGCATCAAGGCGCTATCTTTTTTTTTTTTTTTTTTTTTTTTTCAGAAAACTTGTGAGGGAAGCTATGCAACCCTGAGCAGAATTGCCTATATACTTTGTGTTTCAGTGTTCTCTCAGATAACTGGTTTTTCGACAGCAGAGTTGAACACGAAGTGACCTGACCCTCACCAATATCTCACATCGGTTGGCCCAGATGCTGCACTTCCCACAATGAACAGTAGAGGGCACTCGACCCATGCTCCGCCTACTGCAGAAGGGGTAGCTGCTTGCCCTACAGAGACTGGCTGGGTTCTGGGTCCTATACTACTTCTCTCCAGAGGAAAGGACAAAAGAAAATAGAAAGAGCCCCTAGGGGCTAGCCCAGAAGGCATTCCTTCTTGTTGCCCATCTAGGTTTTTGTTTTGTTGTGTTGCGCTTTAAATGTTTGTTTTATGTGTATGGGCATTTAACTTACACGTGTATTTGCGTACCATGCACATGCCTGGTGCCTTTGGAGGCTAGAGGACGGAGGAGTTGGATCCAATAAAACTGGAATTACAGATGGTTATGAGCTACCATAATAATGCTGGGACTTAACTCAAGGTCTCTGGAAAAGGGACAAGTACTCTTTTTTTTTTTTTAAGAGTGTTGCTTACTGGTTTGCTCACCTTCCTTTTTTTTTTTTTTTTTTTAAACTTTATTTATTTATTTGCCTTGGTGTTTGCCTGGAACTGGAACTACAGACAGTTGTGAGCTGCCATGTGGGTTCTGGGAATCGAACCCGGGTCCTCTGGAAGAGCAGAGGGTGCTCTTAACCGCTGAGCCATCTCTCCAGCACCGGGACAAGTACTCTTAACCTCTGAGCCACTTCTCCATCCTCCAGGCAGACTAGCTCTTAACCAAGACAGAAGGGACCCAGTATTTTGACGGGAGGAGCCTTCCTGGCTAAGCTTATTCTAGAAAAGATTGGACACTGAATGCCTTAGCCTTTCAGCCCCACAGAACTTCCCAGAGGTTTTTCTGTTTCCTAATCTCTAAGAATTCTGCTGCTTATTGTCCACAACTACCTTCTAGCTTAGATATGATTGTTGTTTATTTGGATTGTTCGGTTTTGTGATAGTATCTCAATTAGTATCCCATGCTGACTATGAGCTCCAGATCCTCCAGGTAACCACCACCAGGAACACTCCATTGTTTTTAAACTTGTTTTGTTCCTTGAGACAGGGTTTTTCTGTGTAGCCTTGGCTGTCCTGAAGCTCTCTTTGTAGACCCTGCTGACCTCAGACTCACAGAGATTTTCCTGCCTCTGCCTTTCAAGTGCTGGTACTGAAGGCATGCCCCACTACTACCTGGCTTTAACTTATTTTTGTGTGTATATATGGAAGTGAGCATGTTGATATATATGCAAATACACTTGACTGTGTGTGCACATATTAAAGTTGAAGGTCAGTCTTCAGTTTTGTTCCTTAGTAGTCTTCCACTTTTTTAAAAATTTTACTTTTTTTAGTTGCCTATGACACCTTGTTTTTTGAGATGAGGTCTTTCCTGGGGACCTGAAGCTTGAGGATTAAGCTAAAATGACTGACTAGTGAGGCCCAGAGTCAGCCTGTCTTTACTCCCTCCACAGCAATTACAAGTCCAAGCTACCGCCCTGACTATTTTTTTTAATTTTTTTAATGTGAATTGGTGTTTTGCCTGCATGTATAACTGTGTAAGGGTGTCAGATCTTGAAATTACAGACAGTTATTAGCCGCCATGTGGATGCTGTGAATCGAACTCAGGTCCTCCAGAAGGACAGTCAGTGCTCTTAACCACTGAGCCATCTCTCCAGTCCAACACACTGACTTTTTAAATGTTTATTCTTTATTCATACATGTTATTACAGTCTCTGTACATGCGTGAGGACAGATGCATATGCTGGAGGCAGAGGAAAACTTTGGAGAATTGCACTCTGCATTCGACATAATTTGGGTCCCAGGGATCACACTCAGTCCTCAGGCTTATATGGAATGACCTTACTAACTTAGCCATTTCTCCTTATGTTAGCTATACTTAACCCAGTGTCCAATTAAACAATTTTTTATTTTGTTTTGTTTGTTTGAGAAGGTCTCAAACAACCTGACTGACTTGGAATTTCCTTTGTAGGTTGGCCTTGAACTCATGGAGATCTGTCTGCCTCTGCCACCTTCCTCATTGCTGGTTTTAAAGGCATGTGACATCATGCTAAACTTAATTAAACATTTTAAAGTAAATTTACATCTTCATGATCTAATTCTAGGCTGAGAAGTGCCTGCTCAGCATTGAGAGGCCCTGGGTTTGGATTTCCAGCACTTTATAACAAGGAATAGGGCCAGTGAGGTGATTAGGCAAAGACACCAAGCTGGAGTTCAGTCCCCAGGACGAACATGATAAGAAGAAACCTGACTACTAAAGATGATCTTCCATCATCTTGCAAATAAATAAATATAATAAAAAAAATCAGCCAGGATGGGTCACTGCTGTACTCAGAAGATGGAGACAGGACATTCGAAGTTATCCTCAGCTTAGTACAAAGTGTCTCTGAAACAAAATCCCATTTTATAAATAAGATATTACTTATGGGAATCTTTATTCCCACTCACAATAACCTCCATTCCTGCTCCCAAGCCTTGGGGACCAACCCACTTCCTAGCTGTATAGAGCTCCCATTTCTGGACACTTGAAATGGAATTGTCTGGGTGCTTTGTCCCTGGCTTCTTTCACAAAAGCATAGTGCTTTTGAGGCTTTATCTGTTCCCAAGTGTTTGCTCACAGATTAGGATTAGTAATTTATGCATTTTTTTTTTAACTACTGGTGATATCTGCCCAGTGTGTGGGTGGATAGACTATGCTTTGTTAGTCAATCACATTTGGGCTGTTTCTACTTTTTTGATTATAAAATAATACAATCATGAACATTGATGTTTAAGTTTCTGTCTCTATCTCAGTGACAGAACATTTTATTCAGCATTGTCCAATGGCTTGGGTTTCATCTCTAGCTCTATCACACACACACACAGAGTTCTGTTGAGACAGGGTATCTATAAATTCAGACTCACTATGAAAGAGACTACCCTTGAACTAAACCTCCTACCTCTACCTCCAAAGTGCTGATATTTTGGATGGTGGAGCACACACCTTTAATCATCCCAGTACTGGGAGGCAGAGGCAAGAGGATCTCGATCTCAGAGTTCAAGGCCAGCCTAGTCTACAGAGCAAGTTTCAGAACAGCCAAGGAGAGAAAACCTATCTCAAAAAACATAAACAAAAATTATATGTATATTTTGGGGGCTAGGGAGATGGCTCAGTGTGTAAAGTACTTGCTATGAAATGGGAGTGGGGGTGAGTGGATTCCCAACACCCATGTAAAAACCAGAAGCCTAGTACTGTGAGACAGAGACCAGAGGATAGATGATACTCTCCAACCAGCTCGGCTAGCCATTTTTGTAGAGGAAGTCTTGCCTCCACAAGCATGCACACACACCTGCATACACAAGTTCTCACACCCACCGTGGGGGAGCACACATGCACAAGTCTTTCCAAGGCTGGGATGGTGGCACATTTCTCTAATTCCAGTTCTTGGAAAGTGGAAACAGGAAAAATAGGAGGTCAAGGTTATCATCCTTGACTGCTACTGTTGGAAGCAGCCTGAGATATCAGAGACTCTATTACAAAAGACAAAGGCTGGGTGTGGTGACTCAGGACTGTAATTTTCAGCACTGTGGAGGTACACCCAGCACCTATGGAGCAAGTGTCTATCTAAAAAGGGGGGGGGGAGAGAAGAAAGGAGAAGAACAAGAGAAAGAAAAAAGAGAAAAACCAGAAAAGGAAATACAAATTAACAACATACGTTTTATTTTTCTGACACATCTACTTTAGAATGGAATTCCCAGATGAGTAAGTGGGACATTTCTGTTAAATTTATTTGTCCGTTTATGTTTTTATAGACAGGGTTTCTCCATACAGCCTTCACTGTTCTGGAACTCACTCTATAGAACAGGCTGGCCTCAAACTCAGAGATCAGCCTTCCTGGTTAAAGGCTGTGCCAGCACCACCTGGCATCTGTATTTATTTATTTTATTGCTGGGGATTGCCCCTGAGCCTTGCACATGCTAGGAAGTACTTCACCCCTGAACTACATACACACCACCAGGCCTATGTTTAACTTTGCTCTTACTTATTTGTGAGTGTGAGAGAGACTGCCTGAGTTCCTTGGTGTGCATATGGAAGCCAGAGAAAAGTCACAGGAATTGCTTCTCTCTCTCTTCAGGGACTCAACTCAGGCGTTTCAGCTTGGTGACAAGAAACTTTTCCTACTGAGCCATTTTGCCAACCTGTCTTTAGTTGAGACATGGACTCACACTGTAGTCAAAGGGGTCAGGAACTCACAGCAATCCTCCTGTCTCTGCTTCCCAAATGCTGGGATTACAAGCATGAGCCACTATATCTGACCACCAAACTGCTTTTCAAACTGCTTTTATGTCATTGTACATTCTTATTCACATCCAGGTTAGATAACCTGGACATGTATTGGGCTGGGTTTTTTTTTGTTTGTTTGTTTTTGTTTTGGGGGTTTTGTTTGTCTTTTCAAGACAAGGTTTCTTATGTAGCCCTGGCTATCTTGGAACTCACTCTGTAGACCAGGCTGTTGAACTTGGATGGCTACCTGTCTCTGCCTCCAGCATTCTGGGATTAAAGGTGTGTGACACCACTGTCCAGGGCACTTAATTAATTGTATGTGTTTGAGTGGGTTTTTTAATATTTTATTTTTATTTTATGTGAACTGGTGTTTTGCCTGCATGTATAACTGTGTAAGGGTGTCAGATCTTGGAACTACAGACAGTTGTTAGCTGCCATGTGGATGCTGGGAATCGAACTCAGGTCCTCAGAAGAACAGCCAGTGCTCTTAACTAATGAGCCATCTCTCCAGTCCCGTGTTTGAGTGTTTTACCTGTGTGCATGTGTGTGTGCTGTGTGCATGCTTGGTACTTTCAGAGCTCAGAAGAGGGCATTGGATTCACTGGAACTAAAGTTACCGATGGTTGTGAGCTGTCACATGGGTCTAGGAACTGAATTTGGGTCTCTGTAAGAGCAGCCAGTATTCTTAACCAGGGTCATCTTGCCAACCCCCCAGTTAATGTCTCTTAAGTCTCTCTCTCTCTCTGAAGTTATGTATTTGTGTCTGTGTGCCATGAAAGCCAGAGAACAACTTTATTGAGTCAATTCTCCTCCCACCATGTGGGTCCTGGGGTAGAAGTCAGGGTGTCAAACTCATAGGCAAGTAAGTGTCTTTACTTTCTGAGTCAACTCTGGGCCTTTCCAGGGGGTTTTGTTTTGTTTTTTGCTTTGTGTGTATCTGTGTTGATTTAGATTTATTTAAATTACTTACTTAATTTAAAAAATTGAGACAGGGTGTCACTATATAGTTCTGGCTACCCTGGAATTCACCATGTAAACCTAGACTGTATTTTATGTGTGTGTTTGCCATACCGTTTGTAGGTGCTCTTGGGGGCCAGAAGAGGGTGTCAGGGGGCTGGAGAGATGGCTCAGCGGTTAAGAGCACCGGCTGCTCTTCCAGAGGACCCGGCTTCGATTCTCAGCACCCACATGGCAGCTAACAACTGTCTGTAGTTCCAGTTCCAGGCAAACACCAAGGCAAATAAATAAATAAATAAATAAATAAATAAATAAATAAATAATAAAGAAAAAAAAAAAAGAAGAGGGTGTCAGATCCCTTGGAACTGGACTTGATCTTTAAAAATCTTTTGTAGATTTATTTATGTGTATAGATGTTTTGCCTACATGTACGTCTGTACACCACATACATGCCTGGTGCCTGCAGAGATCAGAAGAATAAGTGGGAACCTTTGAAACCAGAGTTGCAGATGATTGTGAGCTGTTATGTGGGTGCTGGGAACCAAACCCAGATCCTCTGTCAGAGCAACAAATGCTCTTCCCCACTGAGCCATCTCTCCAGCCTGTTTCTCTTCAAATATATACACTTGTGTATATACCATATATATATATATATATATATATATATATATATATATATATATATACACACACACACACACACACATATATAGTGTGTGCCTCCTCCCATGGGTGCGTTCCATGGCCCATATATGGAAGGTAGTGGAACGGGAGTCAATTCTGTCCTGACAGATGGGTCCCAGGGACTGAACTAGGGTCATTCGGCCTGACAGCAGGTGTCTTTACCCATGAAGCCATGTTACCAACTCATCTTTTTTCCATTTAGTTTACAGATTTAATTTATCTAAGAAAGAATTTTTTAAAATGTAGCCCTTCCTGGTTTGAAATTCAGTGTGTAGACCAGGCTGGCCTTGAATTCACAGAGATCCACCTGCTCCTCCCTCTTAAATACTAGGTGAGCAAGTAACAGCACTTTTCTATGTTAAAAATTGTGTGTGAGTCAGTCAGTCAGTCAGTCTGTCTGTCTGTCTGTCTGTCTGTCTGTATCTGAGCCATCTCTCCGTTTATTTAGGCAAGGTTTCAGGTATCCCAGGCTGGCTGTTTGTTTTTGAGACAGGATCTCTCTATGTAGCCCTGACTATCTATCTATCCTGGAACTCCATGTAGACCAGGCTGGCAGCAAACTCACAGAAATCCTGCTTCTGCCTCCCGAGTGCTCCGATTAAAGGCAGCACCCACCAGACCCCAGACTGCTCTTGAACTCCTTCACCTTCTGCTTTTACCTCCTGAGTGCTGGGATTACCTCTTTGTGAAAAGCTGTTCACCCTCCACCCACCTCCCCCAGCGTGCTTGTCCTATTCAGAGACCAAAAGCTGAAGCTGCTGCAGCTCAGCGTCAGCGTGCTTGCCTAACATATTTCAGGCTTGGACTAAGCCCCAGCACCGAAAAGGAAAAAGCCAACCAAATCTCTTGACCCAAAGTCTGTTCCCACATCCCTTCTCCCTTTCCCCGCCGAGCTTTGCCAAGCTTGTCTGTGCAGACTGCCTTCCTTTTCTCTCACTTCCCACTTACTCCTAACCCACTTCCATCTGCTTCCTCCCCCACCGGTCACCAAAATAGCTCAGCTGTCGATGTGGTCCCAGTGGCCTCCATCTCATCTGACCTCCATCTCATCGAAACCAGCAGGCCCCCGCCGGCTGCGCTGCCCTCCCTCGCTCGCTCGCAGCGCCCACAGCGGCTCTTCCTCTTTCTGGTCACTCCAGGCCCCGCCTCTGGGTTCCAGCTCAGTGTCCTCTTCAGTCCAGGCTCCCTCCTCTCTTCAGCTTCTGGGGCTCCAATGAGAACTCTGTCCTTTAAGACATTACTCTGCATCCGCTTTGTAATCACCATCTAGGGCTAGAGCGCTCTTCTCTGCTCAGACCTACATCTCCCGCTGCCTTGGAGCCCCTTACTGGGGCATGTCATAAGGCAATCTGATGGAACCTGACAGAAGCCCCCAGCTCTCCCTCTTCACACTGCTAAGAGCTCCACTATGACTCCGTGGTTCATTTCTACAACCGGAAACCTTGGTGACATCCTGACCCTTGCAGTCAGTCCTGCAGCTCATCAAACCTCAGACTGGATTGGGTTACACCCTTCTCAGGACAATTTTCTGTTTGAACTTTTTTTTTTTTTTCCTAGACAGTGTCTCATATAGCCCGGGCTGGTCTCAGACTTGCTATGTAGCCAGCAATGACCTTGAAATGATATTACTGCCTCCATTTCCCAAGTGGTGAGATCACAGGTATATGACTGCAGACCAGGTTATGCAGTGATGGGGACCCTGCCCATGACTTCCTGCTTGCTACATAAACACTCTTCCAACTGAGCTATGTCTTCACCTTCTGTTGGTTTGCAGTTGCTGTAGATTAAACCCAGGGCCTCTGGCATGCTGGACAAGTGCTCTCCTGCGGCTAAGCCACAAGCAAATCATTTCATTTATGATTTTTTGACTGCATATGTTTGTGCAGTACCTATGGAAGCCAGAAGAGGGCATCTTATCTTCTGGAACTGAAGTTGTTAGCTGCCATGTGGGTGCTGGGAATCTGACCCAGGTCCTCTAGAGGAGCACCCAGTCCTCCTAACTGCTATTACCCCAGCCCCTAGTCATGTTCTTTTAATGTTTCCCAGTGTGTACATCCAAGTAGTGAATCCTAAGTGTGATAATCATTTACAGATCCTCGTGGAGAGAGGGACAGATTCTTCTTCTTCTGTCCTGTGATGTTCTCGTCACTTCTCAGCCACTCAGCCCCCTTGGACATCTAAATTAACAGCTTCCTCCTCCTCCCTCTGCCCTGTTTCTCATGCTTCCTCCTGAGCAATGCCTACTCCTTTCCAAAGTGTTCCAGAATCACCCTTACCTTCATTCCTTTCCAGCATGGGTGATTTTTAACTATGATGCCTCTTTCTAAACTGTGCAGTGGACATGACGGCCCATACTTATATTTTTGGTTGTGAGCCTAGTCTTTAACAGCTGAGCCATCTCTCCAGCCCCAGCCCATACTTATAACACAGGCACCTGCGAAGCTGAGGCAGGAGGATCAGGAGTTCTTTTTTTTTTTTAAACTTTATTTATTTATTTGCCTTGGTGTTTGCCTGGAACTGGAACTACAGACAGTTGTTAGCTGCCATGTGGGTGCTGGGAATCGAACCCGGGTCCTCTGGAAGAGCAGAGGGTGCTCTTAACCGCTGAGTCATCTCTCCAGCCCCGGATCAGGAGTTCTAAGCCAGTTTGGGTTATGCAGTGAAACCCTGTTTCTTTTTTGTTTTGTTTTAAAAATTTTATTCATCTATCTATTTATTTATGAATACAGTGTATAGCCTGCATGAACCAGAAGAGGGCGCCAGATCTCATCACAGATAGTTGTGAGCCACCATGTGGTTGCTGGGAATTGAACTCAGGGACCTCTAAAGAACAGCAAGTGCTCTTAACCGCTGAGTCACTCTGTTTCAAAACAAAAAACAAGTTGGGGGTTGGAGCACTCATTTGTAATCCCAGTACTGTAGATATAAAAGTGTGGGGGGGGGGTCAGGATCATTCTGTACTACAGAGTGAGTTTGAGGCTAGTGTGGGCTACTTCAAAAAACAAAGAAGTGTGGCATGGCAATGCTTTCCTTCAATCTCAGCACTTGATGAAGGTAGATGCATAAGAATCTCTCCGTGAGGGGCTGGAGAGATGGCTCAGAGGTTAAGAGCACTGACTGTTCTTCCAGAGGACCTGAGTTCAATTCCCAGCAAAACCACATGGTGGCTCACAACCATCTATGATGAGGTCTGGTGCCCTCTTCTGTAAAACTGTATGCATAATAAATAAATAAATCTTAAAAAAAAAAAAAA
>PVIH01002778.1:104543-178080 GCA_004025045.1 Sigmodon hispidus | reverse complement strand
GCCCAGGCTCTGTCCTTGGTGACCTCTGAAGCAGGGCTCACACTGGGCTATCTTACACATCACTTTCTTTCCTTCCTTCTTTCCTCCCTCCCTCTTCCTCCCTCTTCCTCATCCTCCACCTCCTTTCTGTCTCTGTCTCTTTCTCTCTCTCTCTCTCTCTCTCTCTCTCTCTCACACACACACACACACACACACACACGCACACACGCACGCACGCACGCACGCACGCACGCACGCACGCACGCACGCATGCACATGCACGCACTCACTCACAAATGCATATAAACTTAAAAGATTGGGGCTGTAGCTTTGGGAAGCCAGTTTCTAGTCTGGGGATGGCCTTGTGACAGCCTCTCATACCAAAGAAGCAAGTAATTTGACTGAGCCTGGAGTGAGACAAGCAGCAGAAGGAAACTTGGTGGCACAAACACCATGTGACATCGAGTACCCTTCCTGTGTTAGAGCACAGTTCCACTTGTGGATCACTTTCCCTAACCGGTGTGCTCTAACACTGCACTTGAGGCTAACACAGGAGGGTGGGAGAGAGGCCTCAGTCTCTCACACACCTTGGAAGAGGTAAGAAACAGCTGGCAGCCATCCGCAAGGCCCTTTCTCCTGTCCCTTCTCAACCATTGGTTCCTCTGGCTATCTGTGTCCATGTATTCTCTTCTTTTTCTTTCCTTCACTGTGGTATATACCAAAGATGCCCAGTAAGGTTGCTGTCCATCTTACAGGTCTTCAAAAAAATAAACCACCCATCACAGCAAAAAGAATGGCCGTAAAAGAAGGGACATGTCAGTGGGACTGAGCAGGCAGGCCCAAAGAAAGACAAATGCCACAGTGATGAAAACAATATGGGATTTCTTTGATTCTCAATCATTACCACCAGGGCAGGCCCCCAAGAGCAGGTACCAAGCTGTGTAGAGCCAGGCAGTGAGCTGCTGCAGAGTTCCTCCTGGATTTGTGCTATTCTCTCGAAACTGCCCGAGCTACCTCCAGGGACCTTCCACTAAGATAAATGTCACTATAAAGTTGTCCCCAGTCTTAGTTACACTCACTCAAATCTCTCTTCCTTCCCATCAGCCTACAAGGTCAGCTCACTAGAGAGAGGCTGGGTTCTGCCCTTTCCCCATACTCCGATGGTCAGGACCGTCTTAGGGGACACTGCAGTACAGCACACAGGAGCAGCTGTGCCATACTGCACGTGACAAGACTCACCAGAAACCCGTGGGGGTGACAGGGCTAAGGAGCTCAGCTCCAATTCATCTCAACAACTACTGGGGCTCACCCTAGATGAAACCCAAGGCCGCACTGAACAGGAAAGAGCGTGCAGCTCATTCCAACCACATGAAGTTCTAGGAGAGACAGAATAATCCATGCTGAGCAATAAAACTCTGGAAGTTTTATAGATTATTTGTCTACGTGGAGGCTGAGGCAGGAGGTTCAGGGTTTTAAGGGCAACCTGGCTTATACAGTGGGACTCGTTTAAAGAAATAAAAGGAAGGGATGAAGGAAAGGAGAGGAAGGAGTGAGGGAAGAAGGAAGAAAGCAAAGGAAAAAGTTTTCTGTGTATCTGGGAACTGCACATAGGCAAGAATCATCTGGGGAGGAGCATGGAGAATTTGGGGGATTATGGGAGCATTCTGGAGCTTGATAGAGGATGAATTATATAAGAATATACATGTGGCTTTAACATCCAGTAAGTGAGTCTAGGGAAATGGCTCTGTCACTAAACATCTGCTACAGAAGCAGAAGGACCTGAGCAGCACAAATCTGAAACCCCAGCAGGGCAGAGACAAGAGGAGCTCTGGGGCCCATCATCCAGCTTCAGGGAGAGACCTTGACCCCAAAAATAAAGCAAAGAGAGGTTGCAAAAGATACCCGATGTGAGCCTGGTTCCTGTGAGCATGCTTGCAGACACACACACACACACACACTGAAGAAGATAACCCTTTTCTTTTCTTCCCTGGGAGGCAATACACACACACACACACACACACACACACACACACACACACACACACACACACACACACACACACACACACACACACACTGAAGAAGATAACCCGTTTCTTTGCTTCCCTGGAAGGCAATGAGCACAGCTGACCCAGCGTCTAGGAATCTGAGACAGAAGAAGCAGACCTTGGAGGCATACATGTGTGGTAGAGCACACGTGCCCATCAAACCACACCAGTGTCAGGAATGCAAGCACAGGACTTCTTAAAAATGGAGTGTCTTGAGACTGTGTGATCCCAGGCATGTCTCAGCTGACCCTATTGTACTTCCTCTCTCCACACCAGCTGCCATCAGAAAAGGCAAGTTCCTCCCTCAGCTATCAGAAACTTTCATAGTGAAAAACTTGAGATGTCTCCCACAGTAGCTCCCACTTGCAAGCGAGGCAGGGACTTTATGGCCTGAGCAAAGACTGACATGGGTGAGACATTCTGCCTTCTGTACCAGGGCTGGTATGTGTTTCAGCAATGCCTGCTATTAAAAAAAAAAAAAAAAGGCTTATGGGAAGGAAGCATTTAGAGCTTAGGTACAAGCCTTAGACCACAGTCAACACAAGGGACCAAGAACAAAATAAACAATGCCACAAAACAGTGACGAATTTCAAGGGTAGAGTGTCATGTAGTATACCTGGCCCAGAATGGGTCTCCATATCATAGAAAAGAACACACAGGATAAAGACTTGTTAAGGATTCAGTGACCAGTTACAAAGAACAGCCTTAGATCCATTTTATTGATTTGAACATAAAAGGTATTGATAAGAAAACAACAGTAAAACTGAAAATCAAAGATCAATGAATCCAAGTAACAGAATTATATAGACTCTGTGCCATCTTGAAGCATATTCCCAGAAGTATGTGCCCTAAGTCATTCACTGTGGCAGTCTGAATGGCAGAAGTAAGGTTTACTCCTTGGATTTTTGTTTGTCGCAATTTTCCAAATTGCTCTAGTCCATGTAGTCCCAGTCTGTCACAGGTTGAACTGTCTCCCTGAAGGATCCACATGGAGGTCTATCAGGATCTCCACCTTCTTGTACCTTAGAATGTGGCCTTGTTGGGAAAAAAATGTGTCATCAAAGTCAGCTAAGACAGAGTGAGTCCTACTGGATTGCAGTGACTGTCATTCATTGTGACTATGTCCCTTTAAAACTTGGACAACACGTGACAATGAGGCAGACAATGGCTGAGGAACAGCAGGATGCCAGTCACCACCAGGAGCTGATTGACAGTAGCAGAAGATAGATTTCCCCCTACACAGACTGGGCAGGAAGCCACCCTGGCAGCTATGACCTCAGACCTCCAGTTTCCAGAGTACCCATGGCAAAGCAATGTATTTCTACCATTCAGGCTACCAGGCTATGGTCATTTATGTCTACCTAGTAAATATGACATCTCTAAAAATTATTCAAATTTTAAAGTTAAAAACTAAGGTCTGGGTAGGTGCCTAAAAGATACAAAGTGCTGCTGTTCTCACTAAGGAACTGCATGCAGCCTCCTGGGTTGGCAACCGCTGGGTTGGCAGCTTGATCCTCAGCTGCATGATGAGAACATCCTTCCGGCATAGCACCAGGGCTCTAGGGAGCCTCCCCTTGCCTTGCCCCTGTGGGTCTCATGAGTCACTTCTGCTCTCTGGAGTTGCCGGGTGTTCTGGCTGATGGAGACCCTCCCAGAAGCATAGGCTCTGGCCTGACCACATCCCATATGGCTGAGACTAGGATGAGGCACCTGTTATGTGGGTGGTACCGGAGCATCGTGGAGCCCACAGGGGCCTCCGAATCCTTGCAGCACCTCCTCTGGATGAGCAGAAGTCTATTATTATGATGGACCGCCTCACCCTCAGCTTCCCCACCCCTAAGGCTGGGCTCAGAAACCTGAACCATGTCAGGGCCAGAAGATCAAAATAACTTCCAAGAATAACCAGGCAGCCCTGGGACACTGCATGTGGTCCTGCATGCTGAGGCACTCCAGCTCTCTGCCTGGGCCTTCACTTCCGCCACAGCTCCCCAGGAATGAGTTATGAAGTCACACACCCTGCAACTCAAATCAACTGAAACAATCAGAGGAAGTGTGGCGCTTTCTCCACATGCCAGCCAAATGGGGAGCCCACTTATCAAAAGGATAAGATTTACTCAGTTGCTACACACTTCCAAAGACTTCCTTTCCCAAAAGAAAGGCCCACAGGAAGGTCATGTCCTCCAGCCACATCCAGTGAGTCAAGAGTGCCACCTGCTTCACTTCAAGCTAGTCAGTCAGGTGACTTCCACCCTGCACACACACACACACACACACACACACACACACACACACACACACACCGGGCCACTGAATCTGAACATTGCAGCCACCCTAAAAGAAGTCTCTCCAAGGGTACAGAGACAAAGGCACAGCTCTGAGACCACAAAATACACATGACAGAATATAAACAGCCACCACAGGGAAAAAGAAGTTTAGGGCCACTGGAGACAGGTAGGCCCTAGGCCCCTGCTCTCATTCTGGCATCCATCTCCTCTTATCATGGGTAAGCAGAACCTCTCCAAACTCTACAGAGCTCATCATCTCTCACATCCAGCAGCTTGTCTCCTGGGAGGCCAAGCCTCTGGTTTTATGGCCCCTTGCTTCCTTGCCTGTAGATCTTTTCCTATACCTTGTGCTTGAGAGAGTGCCAAATCCTAACCACTAGACCACCAGGGAAGCTAACCCTGTGCTTGAATTGCAGGCTTGCAGACAAGCTGAGCATCCTGAGACCTGGATGTGACCTTCATCCAGACCATCCAATCACACAGGAGAGAACAGCAGACCAGTCACATCCACTGTCCCTACCACACAGGAAGTGCAGAGCAAATTCTAAAAAAACTGTAGCAAGGTTTGAGCCTGAACCACACTGTATACACACTGTACCCCTTCACACTGCATCTGACAGATGTTTGTCTATGCCATCTGAGGAAGAGCTTGCCCCACTCATATTTGGGAAACATCTCCCAAGCTCTCAGGGGCTCCTTGAACACTGGATGGTAGCCTACCAACAGCATAGAGTCTCTTGCCAATCCCTGGAGAACAAATAACCCAGACTCAGAGGGCAGCATTTGAACAGGCTTATATGAAAAGGAGCTGAGCCTCTCTCAAAGGGTGTGCGCCCATGGAAACAGTCTCTGTGGGGTTGGAGGTGAGAGTCATGAGTTTTCTGATTAGAAGACAGAGAGAGGCAGGGAAAATAAGTAAATGATGTGACTACATCTACACCTTACTGCTCATGGATGCTTTACCAATAACCCGGTGATTTCTAACTAAGTGTGGACGTAGTTTCAGAGCCTTTCTCAAAACTACAGGTCACTCAGCATGGGCATGTCTGTCAACAAAGCCCATTTGCCCTCTTGTTTTTGCTGAGGAGGGTGGGACCTGTGTCCTCAACTAATGAGTCCATGAACATCCTAGTCAGGAACAGCTGGGGTCTCAGTACAACACTCCAAGACTTGCATGTGCTCTAACATCCATACATACCTCTTTCCTTTGCCTGGCAGCGCTGAGCAGTGGGCTTGAGAGTGGGCATAACACATATCCCAGTTAGGTAGCATCACTAGAGGCCTGGTGAGTTCTACCCCAGCCTTCTCTGCCTGGGCACTTGACCTAGAGGCATGCCCATGGATGCTTTGTGTGTCCATCAATCCATCAAAATCTAACTGAACACCCCACAGACATCTGCGATCTTTGGAGGGAGAACCATTTAATCATGTAGTGATAACTCTATACTACTACCCTCAAGAATGCTATCTCCTTTACATGAAGCCAACAATGCTTAACAAATCAATGCTTGTATTTTATAGGTTGAAATGAATATCCACTGTTGTAGAAGGTTTTCCTGGGCCCTTTTGGGCCCGGAGGTTTGTAACCTGGCCCACAGTGGCTTTTGTCCCCCCAAAGAAATGAATCAGGCACTTATATTAACTTCATATTGTTTGGCCCATGTCTTAAGCACATTACTAGCTAGCTCTTTCATCTTAAATCAACCCATTTCTACTATTCTACCTGCCACATGGTCCACCGTGGCTCACCTGTATTTCTTTACATGTCTGTCTTCTTCGGGGGTCAGATGGAGACTAACTCCACCCTTCTCCTACCTGCCTGTCCTCTGATTCTCCATCGACTTCTACGGTGCTATGCATAGGCCAACAGTCCTTTATTTACAGCATACAGAGAACATTCCACCACAACCCACAGGGTGGTAAAAGTGGTAACTTTGCAGACTAAGGCCTGGATGCCTTCCTGCTTCTTGTTCTGCCCACTGCTCACTTCTGCCAGCGCTTGGTCCACACTGGGCATCCGTATGATGGTGCCTGATAAAGAAGAGGGCTTAATGCTCTCACAGGCCACTTTCTTTAATGTGAAGGCTCTTTCCCACGTGTCCCTGATCAGCTTCTCTTTGTCTCTCATAGGTCTGCCTGGTGATAAGCCAAAGCCAGTACTACAAAGGAAAAGGACCTCCATGTTGTAGTCCCTTGGGGGCAGGAATCATCAGGACAAAAGAAGCCACAGAATGATACCCCTGCTGATAGGCAACAGGACAGAAACTGCCCACTTTTAGAGCCCTCTCAGGTCTTTCTATATGATACCCCTAAGATCTCCTAAGGGGCTACGGGCTAGATACATCAATGTCATGATCCACAGAGATCATGGAGATTCATGGAGAGCTTACATTCCAACAAGGGACATAATACAAACAGTCATCAATTCCACAGAAGATGACTGAAGATTTCCCAGGCATGTGTGAAAGCAGGAAACTAGCCCATAGCTGTGAGAGCAGGTACAGAGTAGGAGACATATAGAATCATGGAGTTGGTTAGAAGGGTGGTGCCTACTCCAGGAGGAAAAAAAAAAAAAAAAAAACCAGGCAGGAAACAGGCATTCGGAACCCAGAAAGAGGCCAGGGTGCCAGGGCTTGACTCCACGGCAGGCGACGGCGGCTGCTTGAAGTCACCATGAAGCCACGGCCGACCCACTGCTGTATTTGTGTTTCGTCCTCTTGATGACAGCATGAATTCTGAGAACAGAGCTTGCCGGCTCTGGGATGTGTAACTAGAACCTAGGAGACAGAAATAGCTGCTCTTCCCATGTGCGCCTGGGGACTTGCTCCCTTCGCTTTAAAGAGAGCTTTGTCATTTATAAAAGAGGATTCCTCAAAGGCACAAATCAGGTGACAGCTGACCATTCCAAATGTGGCTGGGGACCCACCAGTGCATAGTACTCTCAGCCATTCAGTGCTCTCTTGAGCAACTCTTCCCTCCTCAGGTAAAGTCTCTCATGGCTTTTGGCATCACTTGGGGATGTGGGCATAGGAGAGAATGATTTAGAAGATTAAAAAGACTATTATGGTGAAGAGATAGATACTAGAAAGCAAGTGTGACTCTTAAGGGACTGATGGTTTCCTTGAAGAACAGTTATACTCATCCAGTACTTTTAAAGTCAGAAAAGGTCCTAACAATTATGGAAGCCTCCAAAGGGCTCATCAGGTTCTTGTGGCCAAGTCTGACAAGCTGAGTTTGATTCCCCAGGATCCACACAGTAGGAAAGAATCAATTCCCACATGTTATCCTTGGACCTTACACACACACACACACACACACACACACACACACACACACACACACACACGCACGCACACACACACACACACACACACTTCAGTAAAAGAAAATTCATGACATAGGTAGCTTACCATAATTCCATCCCAGAACTAAAGTTTACACATACTTCCTATAAGTCAATATAAAATGAAGAGCAATGGGCTATAGGTCCTTGACAAGAAGTATGGAGAAATTAATGTTCTTTGTTATATATATTTATATGTATTTATCAACTAAAAACTAAACAAATAGATGTATAAAAATTCCTCTACCTGTATAAAATAAAATGCATTGACCTATAGCTTTGTTTGAGCCTTATGCATATATATATACTGTTTTAGAAATATGGTTAACATACTATATTCTCTGTGACATTACTGTATTTATGTTCTATTATTTTTAATCATCATGTAACATGTTGTAGACCTTGTATTTTATGGCAAAATAGCCATTCCTGTACTATTAGATGTTACTGTCTTAGGACCCCGTGTATGCCGTGTAACTGCTCAGTCTTCGATCTATATCCCCGGCACACCTCCTCACATTTTATTTGAGACTAAGCTGACAAGCGAGGTTAAAACTAGTGATTCCCCTGTAGAAACAGGATCTTGTTTCTGTCATTGATCCTCACTGTCAACATCCTGAGAAGTCCTGTTGACATGACATTTGACATTTTTACTTACTTTGTACTTCATTACAAAGGTGTAAAGGATTTTTAAATCCCTAATATTCATTTATTTCCACTTTCATGAACTGTAAACTCTTTTTCTCTCATCTGTCCCTTGGGATTTTTAAACATAGTTTTTGTGTATCCTCGTGTGTTTCTGTATACCGTGTATGTACAGGTGCATGCAGAGATCACAGGGCATTAGATCCCCAGGAACTGGAGTGTTTATGAGCTACCTGATATGGATGCTGGGACTGAAGCAGGGTTCTTTGCAAGACCAAGAACTTACTGAACTATCTTTCTAGTTCCCACAAGGTTGGTTGGTTGGTTGGTTTTGGTTTTTCGGTTGGTTTTGGTTTTTCAAGGCAGGGTTTCTCTGAGCCTGTGCTGGAACTCACTCTATAGACCATGAAGGCCTCAGACTCACAGAGATCTATCTGCCTCTGCCTCCCAAGTGATAAGTTAAAGGCATGTCACTACCACAGGGATTTTATATATGTAGATATGTAAGTTTTTTTGTTTGGGGAGATGTTTTGTTAGTTTTGCAAAAAGATGTCTGTTGTCTACTACAATCATAATTAATTTGTTTACTTATTTATTTGATCAAATCTTTATTGCCACGGCATCAGCACTATGCTGAGTGACTTGAACACACTAATCCTCTGCCAACTCCCTGCAAGCTGCACGTCATGGTTTTAGGACTGTGAGGTGTGATTCTCACCGTGGATGTCCATACTGCTCCCCGCCTTTGTTTCTCAGCAAACACAGTTACCACAAGGCACATGCCAATTTTAGCTGACTTGGTATTTTAAATAAGTCCACCCACTGATTCCTATCTCATTTCAGAGAGAAATTTGACATTGTTCCCATCCTGTGAAACAGATACCCACATGGACACACGGCCTGTTTATCATAGTTTGCTTCAAAGATTTCTGTCATTACTTGACCTGTTCATCTTCATTTCAAAATTAGTATGATCAACATGACATAAACCCTGAGAAAATGTCCTTCTTTTACAACAATCCCATCTGAGCCCCAGTGAGCCACAGGTGACTCTTGGCTCTCTACTCTGCAGCTTAGGAGTTCAAGATGTCAAGTTAAAATAGCACGACTCCCTGATACTATGTGTTCAACAGGACCAAAGGTGCTATCACCTAAAATACAGATTACTGGGTCTCAAAATCTACTGTTCTGGTCTTCTAAGTATTTGTCCCGTGATTATCCTAACTGGAGACTAAGTCTTCAATGCTCAGCACATCTGTCCAGTGCTGCGGAGGATCTGAGGGTCCTGACAGCTGACCATCGATCCTGGTTACCAAGACTACTTGGACTCTGCTGGGGGCTGATGCACATGGCACTCGGCTTGGATCTCCTATCTCACCTCTCTGGCTTGAAGCTGCCTTTTATTTTGGACCTACCTTCCTCCCCAGTGTCTGGTGTGTTTGTTTCTCTACTTGCTTTAGGATGGTTTTATGTAGCCCAGATTGCCTTGAACCTTGTGATAGACTTGAGTCTGGCCTTGAATTCCTGATTTTTCTGCCTTTGTCGCTTAAGGGTTTATCACAGGTGTGTGCCCCCCAGGCCGGGCTCCCTCAGTCTTGGATTTGCTGACTTACAGGCTTCCTACCCTTCTTTTTTTTATTTGGCAGCTGCTGACATTCCCCTGGCCATCTGTGTTAGTTGGTTTTGCTTCAATACGTCATAAGCTGGTGTTATGTGGGAAGAGGAAACTTTAATTGAGAAATTCCTCTGTCATCTGGTCTGTAGGTATTTTCATTATTGATGATTAATGTGGGAAGGGCCGTTACAGGTGGTACCACTCCTGGACACGTGGTCCTGGGTGGTGCAAGAAAGCAAACTGGATAAGATAAGCCAAGGGGAGCAATCCAGTAAGCAGCATCCTCCATGGCCTCTGCTTCAGTTCCTGCCTCCAGGCTCCTGCCTTGAGTTCCTGCTCTGACTTCTCCATATTGATGGACCATAAGCTGTAAACAGAAATAAATCTTCCCCTCCCTAAGTTGCTTTTGGTCAGTGTTTTGTAAGAGGAACAGAAACTTAACCAGGACACTCATGCTGGTGACATCTACTGCCTCTTCCCTTCTTCAGCCCCAGTTGGGAACGTCCCTGTAAGAATGGCTGTTGCACAAATCCTTGTTTGTTTGTAATAAAAACCCAAAGCCAGATACTGGGGTAAACACTGAGAGATCAGAGAAGCCACTAGAGAAACTTCTCACCACTGCTGAGTCCTCAGTCTCCATGAATCTCCCCAGACTGAATGCTCCCCAAAAGGGAAGAGAAGCACAAGGCTGAACTTCTGTCTCCTCCAGCCTTACATTCCTTTTCCTGCCCAGCCATATCACTTCCTGTCTCAACCTTCCTAGTGCTACGATTAAAGGCATGTACTTCCTAAATACTGGGAACAAAGGCTGGGATTCCAAGTGCTGGGATTAAAGGTGTGTGCCATCACTGCCTGGCTCTGTTTATTTTTTAGACTTGATCAATCTCATGTAGTCCAGGCTGGCCTAGAATTTACAGAGATCCAGATGGATCTCTGCCTCCCAGGAGCTAGGATTAAAGGTGTGTGTCATCACCATCTGACCTCTGTGACTAACTCGATGGCTGGCTCTGTCTGCTGATCTTCAATCTTTGTTTAGAACACAGACAATGTATCACCAGAGATGGCCCTTTGTTTCTTTGCCTATGGTTTATTCTATGACTGTTCAAATTCTCAAAACATCCACTGGCCATATCTCTGATTTTTATTTGTTTGTTTGTTTGTTGTTGTTCTATCAAAATGGTGGGTTGGTGTTTAAAAGTGAAACTAGCCATATCAGCCTTCTGGAGCCACCATCACATAGTACTACAAGCTGGGTTTAAAACAACAGAAATGGACCCAGCCACAGTTCTCAAGGCTAAAAGATGAGTTGTTTTCTGGGACCTGCTCCCTCCCCCGTGGTGGAGGCCCTGGTGCTGCTTGACCATGCCAACATCCTTCTGATTCTGCTCCTGTTGTCTCTGGCTTTTTTCTTGCAGAGGCAGCATCATTAGGGACCACTGTAATGAACTCAAGTTAGTTTATATCTTCAAAAACACTCTTCCTGCTATGGCTACCCTCCTCAATCTCCTTCCCAGCTTTTCTGGGACCCATCCTATTCTCTCCTCCTCGAATATTCTTCAATCTCATTCAAAATCCACACCAGCATGTGGAGTGAGATAGGAACAGGTAAGAGCTCCTGGGAAGGTAGATTCCAGTCCTAAACTCAAGGAAATAAGCACCGATTATCAACTTTAAAGTACTGGTCAGGAGGACCCAGGATAGCAGATGCCTTGGCCCAGGGATCATGATATGTGTGTGTGTGTGTGTGTGTGTGTGTGTGTGTGTGTGTGTGTGTGCTCGCGCGCACGTGCCTAACACCAATCTGCCAATAAACTTCAAAATTGCTGAGACCTTAGTAGGCTTCATGCCCTTGATCATCTCAGCCCTAACAAGTAGTTTCTTTACTAAACCACTCACTCCTTCAGATAAGTAGAAGCCAGTTAACTATCCAGAAGAACAGATCCATGAATCTACCAAAGAATGTTCCCAGGGCCTGAGCATCATAAGATGAGGTTAAAGCTCAGAAGTCACTTTGGAGCTGGGCAGGACCACCCAAAACCCTAACTTTGAACAGAAAATCCACAATGGAGTCTGGTATGCAGACAAAAAAAATGTGAGCCCAGGTCTGGCTGGTAAGTACAGGAATATGGAGTCTTAGATGCTCTTTCAACACCTACCATCATTTGACCTCAGGAGATGGAAGTGGTAGAGGTCTCTGGGGTGTCCTAAAAACACTCCCCCACACAGTGGTCCAGGCAGCTTCTGCAATCAGAAAGGCTAACACGGAAATGGAGCCTGTCTATTGGCCCTCATCCAGATCCTAGAGGACAAGCATTCCTCCTATTGAACCTGAGCTGTCTTCACTACTACAAATATGACGTCCAGACCCTCTATTATCCCTGGCAAATCGCTAAGGGATGAGAAGGCTAAAGTATGGACTCTACCTCCTGAGGACAGACACATCCCTGCCACCCCTGTCTGGCTCTGTTGGCCTCAAGGCGCCTTCCTGGATTAAAATAAAGTCCTGAGCATGTGGTCTTGGATAAAAGGTGGGTCCTTAGGGGTGTGGGAGTCAAGAGTACTCATAAACACACCAATTGAAAGGAGTACATAGTTGGGGGACATCAAACCTGGCATGGTTTGGAATCAGCATCTCATGCACACTCTGCACTTAAAATACACCACATCAAAATTCCACATTCAGACCGCAGATACAGTGACTATTCATCAGCAAATATACTCAGCCGCCTCCTTCCAAAGTTTGCTTTGTAAAGATTCATCACAGATGCTATAAGTACTAATAGCACAGCCTTAAAGAGGCTGTATTTAGAACAACCCGTTAACTACACAGAACAGAATGAGCGGCACCTGGGTGTGCCTTTATAGGAAGTTATTAGGCACCAATAAGTGACTCGGGTATGTGACAGCCAGGCACATGGGGAAGCAAACAGTCTAGTTTGCCATACAGTAGAAATCCTTGTCACGTCTTCGATTCTCACCTGCCTATTATCAGATCCAGAGACATGTGATGACTAGGAGCACAACTCAAATAGTTTCCTGGCCTGACGACAGCCATCTGGGGGCCACCTCCTAAAAGATCCGGAAGTAACTGAGCTACAGAAAAGGCTGGCTCCCCAAAGCCTGAGTGTGAAACAGAAGACCTCAGTGAATATTCAGACCCACAACTCTTACCTGGTATGTTTGGAAAAGGAAGGAGGAAAAGATTTCCTTAGGCTTCATCCCAACCCGGGGTTGTGATTGGCTCACCAGTGTCTCCTGCCTCATCCCATTTCCTCCTGCATCATAGCAGCGTTTCCCCTTCCAGGACTTTCTTTTCCCTTTGCCTTCTTCCTCTGTCTTTGTAGACATTCCTACACTCTCTTAAAGAATTCTTGTACTTCACCAACTTGCAGTACATTTGGGTTGGGCAGTGCCATTGGTCAGCTACACGTGTGGTCCAAATCTCAGCTGTGCCTGTGTGTCACTCATATGGGTTGTTGGGAAACAGCAGGGGATGCCGAGTGGGAGGCAATGGGTTTAGCGGGAGACAAGGCCCAGGGAAGGATGACTGGGAAGGAAAGGGTCGCAGAAGGGCAGCTTCAGCCCTGATGTAGATCTGATCTCAGTGAGCACACTGAAAGTGGCTCGGACTGAAGACCCCGGCTCCCACCTTCCACTCCTCTGCTAGTTCAGCCACTCGAAAGATGAGCTGGGGAAGAAGACGTGACCCTGAGGCATACTCCTGTGGCTGAGATCCTTGGTGGGTGGAGGAGGACAGGTTGGAGGGGAGGGAGTGGGTTCTCACTCCACGGGTGTGTTGAGTGTGTTCCTGAGCACATTGTCCTGATGGTTCACTGCGGTTCTTTCTCACCCTCTACCGGAGCCACACAGGCCGCTGTCACTCTTCGCTGGTGTCTTGAGCATCACTGCAGCCAATGCTGAGCCAACACTCTGCTTCCAAGGTTTAGAGCTTGGAAACTAAACTCAGCCCTTGCTCCACACCTTCCGTCAGCACCCCGGATAGAAAGGAATGATAGATAATGCCAGGGCTTCTTGTGTGTATGAAAGTGTGTATGTGTACACATACCTGTCAAGGCAGAAGTTCAACTTCTGCTATACGCTCTGTAAAGAGCTCTAGGAGGTTTGAGCGTGGCAAACAGAGGCCTGGGCATGGCAAACACAGTGCCAACAGGTTTTGTCATTCTTGATAAAAACCTTTAGATTATATTCCTAAAGCTAACCTCTAAGATCTATTCCCTTATTTAGCCACAAATTCATTCCTGAGATGAAATACCAAGGTCAACAATCAAATTCATTATTTGGCTAAGATGTCCAGTCAGGACTTCCCAACTCAGCCTAGCACAGACTTCTGCTTTATCTCCTTAAAAACCCACTCCTGAGAGGGGGGGAAAGTATTTGTTTGCTGCTCATTGTCTGCCTCTACAGTCACCCCCACCCCAATTCCTGCTTCCCCTCCAGGGTTATAAACCTCCTTGTTCTGAGAATTTGGTGTCTGGATGTATCTTGCATGGACTCCAAGGGGCACTGAGCCTCAGCAATCCACTGCCTCTGTTTTCCAAGCACTGATATTAAAATATATCCCACCATGCTTGGCCTTTTTTTTTTTTTTTTTTTTTTTTCCTTTTCAAATGTACATTCTGGGGATCAAACTCAGGCCCTTATGCTTGCTAAGGAAAAACTTTACACACTCAGCCGTCTCCCAAGCCCCAGGGGCCTCTTTTTAATATGTCAGTGTGGCCATCTCCATGGAAGAGTAGTGGATGAGAGAGACCATGGCAGACCCTAAACCTTGGCTGCCCAGAGGACCAGTGTAGACTGCAGGCCATCTCTTCAGGCCTCTGCAGTCTGTCAGACCCAGTGGCAGGAAGAGATAGATACTGTGGATTAGTTCAAGGGTTCCTTGGCAGCCTGGCTCAGTGCTTGGGTCCCAATAATGTCATATCAAAACAGCCCTAAAAATAAGGGCTTATGTCAGGAGGCCAGAGACATGGGGCAGAAAGAGAATCTAAACCCCAGCAGCAATGGTCAGTACTTTTTCCTTTCCTGGGGACACTGATGAGCAGTGATGAAGCCAGTGAGGATCAACTCTGGCTTCAGAAGTACCCTGCTATCATTCCAGTGATAATCTTACCCAGGAAACCACGTGAGCTGTGCCTCCTGGCTCTAAACACCCAAGACAGTGTTCAGCTAATGAGCCTGAGGGGTGGCTGGATAACAGCCAGGGCTGTCACTATCCAGGCCTGTGAGCATCTCTGCTAGCCTAGAAACTCTTCTCACAAAAATATTCCTCTGGGTCTGGACAGGGACAGATGAGAGATGTATGGGCATGTAACCTCCAGTGCATGGGAGTCTACAGGCCAGCCCATCCCAGAGACAAGCTTCAGGTTGGCCAGGTTCAGCCTGCTGCTGGCTGTCACAAGGAACATTTTTATTTTCTGATGGTTAACATGTTGGGAGCTGTAGAGGCTCATAAGACAGCCAAGTGGTTATGAGCTCAAAAGCTTTGTGAGAGATTTTCTCTGAGGACTCGTTAATGTGATGTTTTAATGGAATAGTCCCCAATCTGAATCCTGCATTGGAGCTTTTAATAGAGCTGATAAGCGCTGGGCAGGGCGTGTGGCAAAGCAGACGTGCCCGACACCCTCCTCATCAGGGATGTGATAGGGCAAAGGAGGAGGAATAATAGGGGCTGCAAGAAGACTGGAGTTTACAGACTGGCATTAAAAACCCACAAGCGGGGTAGGAATAGCACCCCATCTGCAGAGAAGCTTAATGGGGTAGTTAAAGACACATTCTGGTGGCCAAGCTCCATGGAGCCGCCTCTCAGAACTACCATTAACTTGGATAAAACCCATAAATTAACCCAACCATGAACACAAGCACAGCCCACTCCACCCCCTGCTACCCCACCCTGGGGCCTAAAATACTCAGGCAATTCTTGCCAGGTGACTCATGAGACTTCCTGGGCCCACCCCTCTGGCCTATAGCCCTGCCTCCCTGGCAGTTATAGACATAGTTGAAGGAATCTCTCTTCGTATTTTTGGGAAACAGCTGTTTGCTTTTTTCAGTCAAGTGTCTGAGAGGCAAAATGGGCATGGGAACTGGAGTTAGTGCAAGAGGCAAGAAAAGATGTCTGGATGACCCTGTGGTATGCCCTAGTTCACCACAAAAAATATGGGCAGATGAGGAACTGAGGAGCATCCACCTGCATGTGAGAGCAACTTAGTTCTCACCAAAAATTTCAGAGATGAGATGAAGTCTTTCCCTCCCCTGGTGTTCCACTCAGGCACTACCATGTGGCAGCCTGCAAAGAATGTGCTAGATCTAGGATCCACAGGTCTCTTCAGCTGGTATGAGCCATACCTGCAAACTCTCCTTGTCTTCTTGAGACCGGAATCCATTTTATCCTGAAATGTTATGTGTTTCCTCTTGGGAATAGAAAAAGGATGGAGAGGAGATTTGGTGAAACAAGACAGGCAAATACCAAATGTTCTGATTTGGATTCTGTAATATACACAAACATAAAAGAAAAAAAGAGTCTTCATGGAAAGGACTGGAGAGATGGCTCAGTGGTTAAGAGTCAATGTGGAGACACATGCCTATAATCCCAGCAGCATTCAGAAGTGGAGGCAGGATGATCAGAAGTCCAGGGCCTGCTTTGGCTATCAGAGAACCTGCTGTATAGTGAACCCTCTGAGTAGAGAGAGAAGAGAAGCTTGTTAAAACTCAGGATGTAATCAGGAAGGAACTGACATTTACAGGGATGCAGAAGGAAATCCCAGGAAGGACCTAAAACTGACAAAATTCACAAGGCTCAGCTCCAAGGTTATATATACAATAACAATGGTTGGGGGTGACTGGCTACTGTAAGTCATGCAGCTTCTGTGTGTTTTCTTTTTTAAAAAAAAAAAAACCAAAACTTTATTTATTTTCTTATTTATCTTGGTGTTTGCCTGGAACTGGAACTATGGACAGTTGTTAGCTGCCATGTGGGTGCTGGGAATTGAACCCGGGTCCTCTGGAAGAGCAGAGGGTGCTCTTAACAGCTGAGCCATCTCTCCAACCCCTTCTGTGTGTTTTCACCCAGGCTCGGATAGGATTTTTCAGAGATTCATCTGTCTTTATCTTGCCAGTGCTCCTGTGAGTAACCCCAATAAACACACCAGTTCACAAAACTAGAATCGGATAGAACTGTTTTTTTGATCTGTTGCTGGGGCCCCCACCCAGGGTAAGCAAATATTCTATCACATCTCTTCAGGGAAATCACACAGCAAAACCTGCCTCAACAACAAAATTCTAAAAGGTTTGTAATAAAGAGACTCATTTAACTTTATTTAATTCAACCTTTCCAAAATTTATTTGGCAGAAATCAACATTTTTTGTGTGTGCAAAATATAATGGATAGAATAACACCCCTTCTCAGGATATTCATACTCTCAAAACCTAAGTCTGTGAATCTGACATCTTATGTAGATAAGAGGATCTTCTTGTGTGATTAAGAGAAAAGAAAGTAATCCAAGTGTGCTAGCTAGGTTTTTGTTGTTATTGCTGGCTTGTTAATTTGACACAAGCTAGGATCATCTGGAGACTGAGAACCTTGATTGAGAAAATGCTTCTACCAGATTAGCCTGTGAACAACTCTGGAAGGCATTTTCCTGATTGTTGTAGGAGGGTCCAGCCCATTGTGGGCAGTACCTCCCCTGGGCAGGTGGGCCTGGGTTATATTATAAAGCAAGCTGAATAATCCAGTAAAAGGTTGTCCATGGTTCCTGTCTCAGCTCCTGCTTGAGGCTCCTGAACTACCTCCAGTCAATGATCCACTCTGAGGAGTCATGGAAGACAAAAGACAACACAAAACGAGCCAAGGCAAGGCCCGCTGACACCATGATTTTAGTTCTGACCTTCAAAACGTGGGTGAGCACATTTGTGATGGTGTAAGCCACTGGGTTTGTGGCAATGTGACATGTAGTTACAAGGATACCAAGGATGGATAGAATTTGGAAGTAAGAAGATCCTGGTTAATGTCCCGTATGAACTATGAAAGGACCAGAATTTGCCTTCCAAGTGATCAGCGGAAGAATCTTTTCCTCATGTGAATCAGGTATGTAGACTGTTTTGCTCACTAGCATGGTACAGGAGGTGGGTGGTTGACAGAGCTTGGCAGTCCATGCCTGGAGGGAGGCAGCTGGGTAGCAAAATGTCTTGCCCAAGCACAGCGGTTCTAAACGAGTTAGTTCTCCACCGTCGTCAGCGTTATATTTCTTGATACATATAGTAAAAGATATTGTTTGACTGCCCAAGTTCTTCCAAAGAATATTCTGGAAAAGGCTTAGCAAATGCCATGGTTTGGATATGGAAGGAGTATGTCTTTGGAGTGTGAAATTTTAATTCTTACTGGAGGTGTTACAAGAGCGGAAACTTTGGGCCTGGTGTTCAACACTAGGCCTTTAGGAGACAGTGAGCATTAAATGGGGATTTTAGAAGCCTCCATGATTGATATTTTAACTAGGCATCTGTTAGTGTGACCAAAGCAGCTTGGGAAGATAACAGTTTATTTACATTTATAGGCCATCATGAAGAGAAGCCAAGGCAGGAACCTGAGGCAGTAACTAAAACAGAGGCCATAGAGGATCACTATTTACCAGTATGCTGCTTGGGGCTTTCCTTAGCTTTCCTCAGCTTTCTGTTTTATATGATTCAAGACCATCTGCTGAGGGGAATGGCACCACCCATAGGGGGCTGGGCCCTCCCACATCTATCATCAATCACAAAAATACCCCGTAGACTTGCCTACAACTATGATGGAGGCATTTGACCTTAACTTGTTCTGGTTGACAAAAATTGGGGTATGTGGGGAAGGAGTGGACATATAAACAAAAGTTCGAGCACACTTGGATTCTGGGGTCTTTATAGGAAGAAGGCAAGAGAACAGACAGACAGACACACAAGCCAGCATGTGCTCTCTTTCACGTGCTACATGATGGCCCTGCATCACCTGAGGGCTCTGCCAGCAAGGTCATTACCAAGGCAGCCCCTGAGCCTTGACCTTCCAACCTTTGAGCCTAAATAAATCTCTTTCCTTCACAAAGTACATAGCATCAGACATTTTATTATAGTAAAAAAAAAAAAAATGGGCTAACATAGCAAAGACTCCTCAATGTGACTGAAGAATCAGTTTCGTGTCCCTGTTTGATGCCAGAACTGATTGAACTTACCATTTTAAGACTCTCTTAGATGTTTTGGTGTAAAAGTTGGAGGTGCTGGGGGGGAAAATTATAAAGCAGCCAGTCCTAAAGCTACACCAAAGAGATATTGGTGAACTAAAAGGAGAAAGCTTCCTGTTCTTGTTGGTCTTTATGCAAGAATTCCACAATTTGCTGTCACTGAGGCCCACGGTCCCTTGCTTTGGATCAATAGCAGCACATTGTTCTAAATAAGACCTTCAGCCCAGGAAGGCCGAATGAAACAGTTTGCAGTTTTAGACAGAGGCCTATTGTGCTTCTGTCTCCAGCCCCCATACATTGTTCCCTGGAATGCTCTTCCCCCACCTCGGAGCACCAAGAGCCGCTGTCCCCAAGGCCAGGCAGCCTCCAGGTCAGCTTCTTTCTCAGCCCTCCCATCCCCCCACTGAGAGGTCAGAAGCAATCTTAACTCTCTAGAACAGGGAGTAACTGGTCCACACACCCCTCTTGGTTCATTTTGGGCTATCTGCCGTGTCCTAGCTGAAGGTTTGTAAGCATGCCCACCCTTTTCTCTTTCCTAAGGAACAGCTGTCATGTCTGGGTTGTGTTAAAAATATCAGATATACAAGAACAAAAGTCACATGCAGGAGCTGAAGACAGAATGCAAGGCTGTGATCAGTCTTTCAAGTCACTATCTTTCTGGGCTGATTCCTTCATACCTGAGAAGAACTATTTCCATGGAAGCAATCTCCTGCTCCAGTAGGCACTAGCGATGCAAACAGATGTTTCAGAATGTCCAAACCAAGCAGGCTCCTCCTGGTATCTGGAGGGTCTGGGGAAAGGGTGCTACTGGACATGCTACAGTGTACAGTGTGGCCCCCGAAACAAAATAACAGCAGCGCCATCAAAGACAGTCCCTGGCTGGAGTCACTGTTGACTTGTTTTTAGATGCATGCGGTTCAAACTGATGGACAGGCTGAGCAGGAGCTCAGCACCATCAGGAAGTAAATTGCTTTGAATTGCATGTTTCCACGGTGCACATCATGCCTTCCTATTTTCCTCTGTAAGCCTGGTATAGTCTCCCCTCTCCGTGGACAGGGCCCTCTGCTCCCCTATTTCTTGCGTCCACATGTCCTAAGTTCAAGCTTCCCACAGAAAGTGAGCTGTCTCCCGGGATCGAAATCTCTCCTTTCTAAAGCTCAGTAGTTAGTCACCCCATCCTGAGACAGATTCCAATTCAACTTTGCAAGTCCAGCTCTGTGTTAGCTGATGGACACAGAGGCTGTGAAAAGGTCCCCTACCTAGGAAGATGACATCAAGATGTCCCCTCAAGGGTGAAGAGATATGCTCTCATAACAGAGATTGGATAAGAAGACATTGTGCATATTATTTTAAGACAGACTATTGTTTAAAGAGAAATATGCCAGAGTTATTCCAGGTAGCTGCACATAGTTCTAGTATGTTCTGCCTCCCTTCAGGAACTCCCGTAGGGGCCAGGGTTCTCTCTCACTGATTCTCACCCACATCCATTTCCTGGGTAATCCCACCTGTCCCCTAGGTGGGTCCTGATAATGAACAGACTAGAGGTTGAGATTCTAAGACAAGCAAAGGTGTTTTGAGTTGGGATATTTCATGTCCCTGCCTCTGTTTTCCCAGGTGCCTAGGAGGACAGACTATGGTGAAGGAGGTCTCCTTCATTAGCAGGGTCAATGGAGGAAGTTCTTATTGAAGGGCCTTTCCCAGGACCCACTGAACATTAGTAACAATGCCCATGTGTTGAGTACTCACACATCGGACACCCTGACGTGCAATTCACGAACATCACCATCACAAGCCACTGTGCTAGCGGGATCCTCTTCATTCTGGCCCCTCAGCCCTGGAAAGGCTCCTGCAATTGACTATGGACACCTGTTCAACAGGGGTCCATCAGGAGCCAAGAGTATGCCTCCACGGGAATCCTGCCCTTAGCTTTTCTGAAAAATACCTCTGTGGGAAGGGTTCTGACAAATCAAATCATAAGTGCAATGAAGTTGATTCTGTCAGACTCACCGCTGTGGCCCAGCCTAAGGAAGGAAAAAAACTTCTTGTCACAAGCTGCCAAACCTCAGTTCACCTGTTGCCCTTCATTATTTTTGTTCAGTTGTTTAGATTTTAAACAGCGTCTTGCTATGTAGCCCAGGATGGCCTCAAACTCATTGCTGTAGCCCTGGCTGGCCTGGAACTGACCACCACCCTTCCCCAGAAATCTGACAGGTGTGTACCAGGCATGGCTTTTCTTTGCTTTTCTCAGTCTTCCTCTTGAGTGAAGGCCAAGTACAGTTAGGTCACATGCCAAACAGTTTTGTAGAATCTAAACTAAGAAAAAAAAATCTAAGCTGGCATTCCTGGCCCTCCCTGAATATCCTCCCTCACTGGATTCCAGCCTTTGCTTCTGTCCAGAAAGCCCTTGGGCTCTGCAGATGGGGCTGAAGAGGGCTCAGAATGAGCTAAGGGTGTAATCTCCATCCATCCTGTAGTCAGAAACATGCAATAATAAGAATACTCAGAGCAAGAGATGTCCCAGAATCCTCAGGGCACCCAGCAGTGGAAGCTTGCTCATACCACCAGCACCCAGAACTGGTGTAGGATGGTGAGCACCTGTGCATGTGCTTCCACAGTGACCTGAGAAATTCTCAGCAGCTCTACATAGCAACCAAGAGAACTGTTTTTGCACTAAAAACTTGTTCGGTCCCTTACAGATAGGCTAAAGAAAACATTTTCCTTCAGACCGCAGGGCTTTAAAATCCACATGAGTGGAGCATTCCTTTCTGATTACAGCTACAAATGCTGTAAGTAGTATCTTAATTAACTATTAGAGGAGGTAATTATCCTGTACATACAGGACCAGAAGTATAAAGTACAGATCCCACTACCTGGTCTCTTAGACCCAGAATGCTAAATGGGATTCCTGCCTGTCAGTATTGAGGGTGTGGGGATGCCACTTTTGAGGAAGTGTCTTAAAGATGTTTTGCCCTCAGAAAGTCAAAAAGGAAATGCTGGTGCTAAGGAGATGGTTCAGTAGGTGAGAGGTCATGTTCTTCAAGCACAGGGACCTGAGTTCAAATCCCCATACACCACAAACACATATACATACAGAAAAAATTCTGTGCCTTCTTTATTGTACAGGTTTGAGTCTGTATATACCTAATAAGGGGGAACACATGTCCACCTGTGCATGTGGGAGTCAGAGGTTGACACACTGTGTCCACAATCACTATTTTTTAAGACAGGGTCTGTCACTGAACCTAGAGCTTCTTTGACTTGGCTAAACTGGCCAGAGATCTTTCTGCTTCTACCTCCTCAATGCTAAGATTGCTGGGGACAGATTTCGGTTCTGGGGATCAATATGCACAGCAAGCATTTTGCCGAAGAGCTGTCTGCAGAGTCCAGCTGTACTTTGTTTATTTGGTGCTGCTTGAGGCTGGCAGCGTGAGGAAGAGCAGACCCTGTGGTCTGTGACATGGCTGTGGTTTGTGGAAAACAGGCGCTAGATGGAGAGATGTTATCTCCCTGTCAGTAGCAACACGAAAGGACCCAAATAGCCCCCAGGAGAGTGGCCCTGCCATGCAGGATGGTGAACAGGAAGGAGTGCAGACAGCTACATTCATTTCCTTTTTTGATTTTTGGGAGACCAACTTTCATTTCCTCACAGAACATATGGACTTAAACAGCTAACCCGTGGTAAGAGCTGAAGCCAAAACCCTGAGCTTTGGGGTAAAATGTGCAAATCTGAAATACTGAACCCTCCCAACCCTCCACCCCGACTGATACATTCTGCCTGTGGCCACACACCTCAGAGACTTGGGTATAAAATGGGATTGTAGTAAGGAGAACATGTGCATACTGTGTGTGTCAGAGCTATTAGACATAGCTCACATCCAGGTCTCAGTAACAAAAATTAAAGACCACAAAAAGCCTCTGGTGCATTTGCGCTAGATGTGTGGCCTTGTCTTATCCGCTTGGCTATAAATGTCTGAAGGAAGTGAAGTG
The DNA here is from genome assembly GCA_004025045.1 of Sigmodon hispidus. Lineage (NCBI taxonomy): Eukaryota > Metazoa > Chordata > Mammalia > Rodentia > Cricetidae > Sigmodon > Sigmodon hispidus. The sequence continues at coordinate 154,954 of PVIH01002778.1, read as the reverse complement.
AGTCCATGCTGGCTGATGACCTCATTTCCACTGTTTCTTCACAATGCCATGGCTGCTCAGGAGGACGCTTCCCTAGTGGGTCATCAGGGCCGACAATAAAAGCCAGTGCCCAAGCAGGAAAGCCCATACCACCCCTGCCCACAGCACCCCAGAGCCTGTCTCTGAGAATGGAGACCTAAAATGTTGGTGACTTCTGACATCAAGAGCCCCTGGAAAATCAGCTGGCAGGATCAGGTCACTAATTACATGGAGAGAAGCTTGATGATGAGATTTGCATGGCTGTGCCCATGGCGATTAGTCACCAGCCTGAATCAGCATAGCATATATTATGGATGATGTTTGCCAAGCCAGAGAGATAAATTGAGCGTTTTATCTTGAACCAGTGACAAAGATACATGATTTCTATTACATCAGCAGATCGGTTCAGAGCCCGTAAGTCATGACACCGAAGGGTTCATCAAAGCCCAGTGGTGGTTCTAGAGGAAGCTGTTTAACTATGAGGGCCCAAGTTCAAATCCACAGAGCTAGGTAAGGTAAAAAACATACCTGTAATCTCAGCATTTCTACATTCAGATGGGAAATGGAGACAGAAGGATTCCTGGAAGCTTTAGGACCAGCAGCATGATGGACACAGAGTGAACAGCAAGAAATCCTGTCTTAGAAAAGGTGGAGAGTGAAGGACCAACACCTCAGGCTGTCCTCTGACCTCCACGCTATAGCACACATGTGCCTGCACTTATACACACACTCACATATGCACAAAGCTTACACAAAGCTTAAAGTATTTATTTTTATTTTATGCGAATTGGTATTTTGCCTGCATGTATAACTGTGTAAGTGTGTCAGATCTTGGAATTACAGACAGTTGTTAACTGCCATGTGGATGCTGGGAATCGAACTCAGGCCCTCCGAGAGAACAGTCAATGCTCTTAACTGCTGAGCCATCTCTCCAGCTCAACACAAAGTTTACCAAAGCGGATTGATTGGTAAACTTCCCAGAAAATAGACACCAGAAACCACCATGAGTCCACAGGAAGTTAAGGCTGCATTCATCCCTGATTCTCTGTCACTCCGTTTCCCAGGATAGGAAGAGGAAGATGCTGGGCAGGTCTCCATGCCAAGCACGGTGTAAGATTTCTCAGGCTACCTGAGTCTGGAAAGGGAGCTTCAGGCCTACCAACAGCAAAGCCCCCCCATGCTGCTGACACACCATTTTACATGATGGAGAGGTGAGGTTCCTGGGGTGGAGATGAGCGGACAGTTAGAAATGGAGGGAAAATCATAAAGCACAGAATATGAATGTGGATGGCAAAACCTTAACTCCTAGCAGGCCACTGAGTCACACAGCACACATCAGCAGTGCCTTACTCATCTGCAGGCAGAGGAATGCTTCAGGATACTACAATGCCAGTCCTGAAGCCCATGCCCACTTGTCTTTCCTTGATTCTACTACACACATATGCACATATCACAAACATATAAGCACACTTTCCATATACACACAACTATATACACTACATACATATATAGCTGCACACATCTAACTACACACACATGCACAAGCCACATGTACATTACTATAAATACACACATCTAGACATAACCATATACTACTTACATACACATACTATGTTCATCACACGCACATACAGCTACACACACCATCACATATGTATAACTATAGACACGACATACACATAACTACATAGACTACACATATACACATAACTACACATATCACACACATAGCTATACATATCACATATACCTATAGCTATACACATAACTCTTACATTGCGCATACTCACATAACCGTAAATACACAGCCCATGTACACATAACTTCACAGGCAAATGTGTGCAAATGCAGAAACATAAGCATGCACACATATGCCTAAGTACCCAAAATAGCCCTGATTACCTACACATATGTACTCACACAGGTACACCCCTCATGCAGTTACACACTCTCGCATGTACATGTACGCAGGACATCCCTCAGGTCCTCTTCATGAAGTTGCTCCTTTTCATGTGACTGTCCCTTTCTTATCTCATCACACCTGGTCAAGCTCAAATAACATGACAAAAACAAACAAAAAAACCCAACCATTTGAACATTCCGAAGTAAGTGGGCAATATTAGGGAACATTTAATGTTGATTTTGTAGTAAGAGAAGATACTGCAGTCTGAAAAGAGTCTTTCTTTGTATTGAGAAATCGAAGTCAGGTGTGACAGCACATGTTTGGAATCCCCAAACACAGCTGACTGATGCAGGGGGATCCTGGACCTGGAATACAGAGTGATGCTCTGTTTCCAAAGAGGCTGCTGTCCTGTGGGGTGGATGGGACTCAGGGAGGCAGCATGGATCGGTAGAGTTTGGTAAGAGTGGTGATGAACTGGTCATCAAGAAAGAATTATAGGGGCCCCAGTGGGTAGGAGTTGTGCAAACACGAGGCCGGAGATCAACATACCCCTCCCAGCCCCCACCCCCAGTGTCCAAGTGAAAGCTAGGCATGCTTATAAGCTGTGAGCATCATCCGAATAGCTGGTCCACAGAATCAGAAAAGGGTGTCCATGGCTAACCAGCATTGTAGGGCAGAGATGGGCAGCCAGCCAGCATAGCAGAAATGTCCACTTCAGGTTCGGTAAAAGACCTTCATCTCAAGGCAAGAAGGTAGGCAGTGTTAGAAGGAAACATCTAATGCCCTGCTCTGGCCTCTGCATATTTGCACACAGGCACTCACAGCCAGGGGTAAGTGCCACAGGCATATATCATACTCAGAGAAAGGCAGGTAAGTGTTCCAGTGCCTTTAGCCTGGGGACAAGAACAGCCCTTTGAAGTGAGGGAAGGATTTGCAGAGCATACTCTGCTCTGAAAATACAGAAGCTTTTCTGACAGCATTATGGACCTCACAGATCAAGAGTATGGTGAGGATATTATATTTTCTATTTCTCCAGCAAAGCTGCACTCAGGTGAGTGGATCCTGCAATTACTTCAGAGTGTCTCTGAGAGAGCTCTGGGGCTTGTGCATTTACCTATTGAAGCATCAAGCTGGAGCCTCAGAATTCCCACCAAGCCAAAGGGGAAGCAAAGCAGGTCCAGCCACCACACAGAATCACCATTTAAAATAGCTAGTTCTGAAGAAATCTCAAACCTGGTTCTGGAGGGATGGCTCAGAGGTTAAGGGCACTTGCTTCTCTGGCAGAGGACCCAGGTTTGGTTTCCCACATCTGTACAGTGACTTGTAACCCCCAGATACCTTTTTCTGACTTCTGTGTGTACCAGGTACACACATGGTGCACAGACATACATGCAGGCAAAACACTCATATACATAAAAATAAATAAGTAGGTAAATCTTAAAGAGAAAGCAGTGTTTGGGGGCTGGAGAGATGGCTCAGAAGTTAAGAGCACTGACTGTTCTTCCAGAGGTCCTGAGTTCAATTCCCAACATCCACATGGTGGCTCACAATCATCTATAATGACATCTGGTACCCTCTTCTGTATAATGTATACATAATAAATAAAGAAGTCTTTTTAAAAAAAGAAAAGAAAAGAAAGAAAGAAAGTAGTGTTAAACCTTCACCAGACACCATGAACTTTCTTAGCATTGGTCCATCATGACAGTTGCATTTAACAATTGAAAGGCAATGTTATTAATTAAATATGCATTGTCCCTAAATATTACCTTGTCAAGCTACGTGTATATAACATTTAAAATAAAGACACAGAGAAATAAAAACTTATAAATTGGGATTAAAAAAATATACTCAGAATCAGAATCCAAAAGTGTATATAGTCTTCATTGTACAGAAAGCAAGAATCCAAAGCCAGAAGAAATGTAATCTTCGTAACTTCACAAGCTCTAAGCAGTTGTTGAAATGGCAGGAGCGACATGGTATCCTAAAGGGGAGTTGGCTCATGGGCCCCTTGATGGTATATAATATATGGTGGGAAGAGCATGTGTTGGTATCCAAGAGGAGGAGAAAGAGGCTAGAAAGGCCATTTTGCAAGAAGTCAGCTGGAGTAGCAAAGAAGCTAAGCTGAGAAACAGGGCAGATCCGGGGAGGCGGCTGGCACAGAGCAAGGGAAAGAATTCCTGGTAGGTGGATGCTAACTTTACTGAGAAGCCCAAGTTTTACTTGAAGGGAATTCTGCAAGTTGAAGGCTTCAAGAAAAATATTACAAATCTAGGGGAATTTCTGTGGACATGGGGTGGGGAGAGAGGCCGGGCCTGGGTCTGCAGAAGCTCTGGGTATTGGAGTTACCCACTGTGAGGAAAAAAAAACAGAAACAGACAGCAGGAAGCAACTCCCCCAGCAGGTCAGAGGCTGGCTGGATATTGTAGATGGAGAGGAAATTCAAAAATAACGCAGTAGTCTTTAGTCTCAGCGACTGAGACATAGGAGTTTACCTGGTGATTGGGATGCAGGAAAAGATAACAGTACACGGGAAGCAGTGTGTGGACCTTGGATATAGATATATTTAGCTATACATAGTTGTGAATTTCTAAGTCATGGATTTCCTCCAAAAATAATAGGAAGTCAGTGGCTAGATGAGGTCTGGGTTAATAAAAGAAAATATAAGACATTCTGTGGTGGAAAAGACATAGGTGCTGAAGACAAGTCTTCAGAAAGAGGACTTGAATCCTCTGACCACAAGAATGAAAGTCTACAGTCATTCAGATCCAGCAGGAAAAAAAAAAAAAAAGGCTAAATAAAAGCAAGATTCAGTAGGTGGATTGCTTGCTTGTCTAATATGCACAAAGTCTTGGTTCAACCTTAGTCCCCACCCTAACCCTAACCCTAACCCTAACCCTAACCCCCAGCATTGCAGACCCTGGGTGTGATGGGACATTTCTGAAGGTAGAGGCTGGAAGATGTGAAGTTCAAGGTCATCTTGGCCACCTTGTAAGTTTGAGGCTAGCCTGAATTTCATGAGGCCCCACCTTCAAAAACACCATTGTTGACTGTTGGATTGTCACCTACCAGAAAGCTGTCAGTAAAATGCCAGAGAAGTCTCTTTCTTATCCTATTGAACAATTTAGATATTCACACATCTTCCTTTTTTATCTCTTAATACTTTTTCAGAGAACAATCTGAAATAGACAGAATGCTTGCAAAAAAAAAAATGTTTCCATTTTTGTCATGTAGCATGAGTCTCCCTCTGTTCTGTGACAGTTTCTCAGTGTGTCCTTGTGTTTGATGACCTTGGCAATTTGAGAATAGTTTTTATAAATGTTCCTCCATTTTGTCTTGCTTTGTTTTTATTTTCTCTTACATTGCTCTAGAGAATAGACTGCAGTCAATTGTTGTAAGAAAGAAGGCATGTGGAAGAAGCACATCAGACTTGTCACCTCATCACAAAAGCACAGGCCACCTGTGTGATTTATTACTGATGGTATTTGCCTTGATCATTGGCTGAAGGAGTGTGTACCAGATACCCTTTGACTCTGTTTTTATAGTGTGATGGGGAAGTAGCAGCACCATGCTCTGTCTTGTGTGGGGTCATCTACATAAATCATAGGAGGTTCTTTCCCATCTAAGGACTCCGTTCTCTCTGACACTTATTTACACACTCAGTCCTTTGTTTTGTCACTGCATGCTCATGCAGATTCATGCTATACCTTAGCTTACAAGTCAGTAGGATTTTCCCTGGTGTTTTGCTCACATTTACACAGCTTTGGCCATGGGGGCGGAGTTTTATGGTTGACACTTGAGTCCCTCTGACAAGCCCCACTTCCTGTGTAATCTAAGCACTTCTTGCTAAAATAAGACACTTTAGGTTCTACTTAAATTTCCTTTGCTCCCCCTAGAAAGCCATTTTGCTAAAGTACCATAGTTCCTATCCTGAAGAAGTGGATTTAGAGTCTGAGCTGTGAAGCCAGAATGAATGTGATTCTTCTGGGGTGTTGCTACTCTGTTCTCAGTGGGCAGAATGGACACACACACACACATACACGCATATGCACACACACACATATGCACACACACATACGCACACATCCCCTTTTGGCAGGGCTACACACTGAGCTTACACTGCTCTTGTGATCTCTGAACCAGCTGTTTCCACCTTATTTACAGCTTCTCTGTCTCACCAAAAAAAACCTGGCTCCCGACAGCCACCATCCCTTTCCTGATTTGTCCAGTCCCGATACACATATAAGGCTGCTTAAGGTTAACAGGCTATAAAATTACTGAATACTTTCACCTGAACGTATTAACATGAATATCTATGTATTAGCTTTGTGCACAATAGAAACTTAAAGGAGAACACTGAGATCCAAGAAGATTCTAGTAACCAACTGGGAAACTGAAGCTGAGTAGGATATGAGTTCACAGATATTCAAAAAGAAATAAATGGCATAAGTAGGAAATGATAGTGATCAGGCTTACAGCAATTCATGTGAGGCAGGAAGAAGGTGGAGGATTTGACTGACCACCAGCCCAAGGCATGATGATGTTGCTAAACAAAACCAGTGGATGAAAATAGAATGCCTTAGTAAAGATGAGAAAATACCTACCTGTCTATGCAGGAGGCAGTCACATGGCCACACATGCACATATTTATACCTACCTTTAAAAGAGTGTATAAGGAGAGTGGGGAGAGCCATGAGGGAGAGATGGGATCATGGTCTTAAAATACTAACAGGGATTAGATGTACCCTGAGTAGCTACAGGGAACGGAATCTATCCCAGGGAGGCTGCGAATCATTCCCAACTGGTGGGGCTGAACATGACATAAATAATCTCCTCCACACTTTCCCATTGTGGGGGCAAAGCAGACTCCTGGGCACAGGTACACACAAAAAAAAGGCAACCTTAGAGTTGCATACTAGAGGGCTATGGGGAAACAGCTGGAAGGCAGCCCAAAAGGGTCATTGGTGACAGAACCATGTAAATAGAAATGAACGATTAAAATGAGGAATGCCAAGGACCCAGAATAAGAGTAGGGTAGGAAACATGTGATAATAAAGTCCGGTCTGTAGGCCAAACTTATTTCAAAGCATGGAGCAAAATGGGCATGTGAGGGCAAAGAAGGAAGGTAGAGCTGGTTTAGTTAGAAGGAAAACTTCCTAGCAAGTAGAGCTGACCAAAGGTCAAACAAGATTTTTATTGAGAGGGAAGTTCCTACCAGGGTTCTATGGAGTTCAGAGGGCAACTGGACATTGTGAGCCAGTTGCCAGGGAAGACATAAAAACTAGGGTCAAGGTGCCGGGGGCTGACATGGCTTGTTCAGTCTCCAAACAACACACACTTGATTCAAGGAGGCAAAATAAGCAGCTGTCGTTCTTTTTTTTTTTTTTTTAAACTTTATTTATTTATTTATTTATTTGCCTTGGTGTTTGCCTGGAACTGGAACTACAGACAGTTGTTAGCTGCCATGTGGGTGCTGGGAATCGAACCCGGGTCCTCTGGAAGAGCAGAGGGTGCTCTTAACCGCTGAGCCATCTCTCCAGCCCCCCGCTGTCGTTCTTTTATACGTGTGGTTTTTAACTAAAATAAAAGGTAATTTTCAAGAAAGAAAAAAAGACAGTTTGATCTACTAAATCGAAGCCAAGAGTAAGGATTCAAAGACTCCAGTAGGTTTACACTGTGGCTACTGAGTCCTGTGAACCTTGACCTCACAATCCATAATGGAAAGGGACTGGATTCTGGACTTTTAAGGTTGCACACAGTTCTAAATGTTTTTAAGAAGAGAATTTGTTAAGACAAATTATAATAAGTGCTACATTCTCAAATGTAGTTGAAGCCCCTTCCCAAGCTTGGGTAGTTTCCTTAACATGTTTGTTAGGAGAAAGAAAATGAGTTCAGAATGGAAACACTGAAGACTTAGGTCATGGTCTTTCTCCTACCAGGCATGCAGTGTTGAAGCGGAGATGAGGAAAGGAAAATGGATTCCAAACTCACAAAGAATTCAACCTGGATCTGTAGCAATCCCTCTTAACGTGTGCCCAAGTGGCATGATGTCAGTGGCTTGAGAAAGGAACTCGGCACACAGAAGCAAGCGCTATTTTGGTGTGGACATAGAAAGACATCCTGTCATGGGATATTATATTCTGAGTGGGTGCCTCAGAGCACAGACACAAGTGGACTCTTGGGAGACAAGGGGGTGGGAATAGAACCTGAGAGGGAGCTGCCTCCAGACTGTGGGCCTGGTTCACCACAGGAACTCAGAAAATGCTGGCTGAAAAAATCTGGAGAATGGCAGTGGAGAAAATGTTTCATTTGGAGAATGTGAATAAATGTATGTCCACAATGAGACGAGAGACGAACACAGCTTCATAGAATATGCATCTCACGGCAATACCTGGAGGGCCTCTGAGCCAAAGATTCTGCATCAAAAGAAACTTTGCAGGGGCTGAGGAGATGGCTTTGACACTAAAGGTTTAGCCACTGAGGTATGGAGATCTGATTTTTTAATTCCAGACACTGTGTAAAAAGCTGAGCATGGTGGCCTAAGCCTGTGATCCTATCTACTAGAAGACAAAGATAGGAGAATCCTTGGGACTCCCTGGCCAGCCACCCTAGTAAGTCAGTAAGAGACCCTTTATCAAATGAATAAATAATAAAATAAGGTGGAGAGTGAGCAAGACATCCAACTTTCTTCACTGGCTTCCATGTGCATCCTCACACGTGTGCATATACACATGCACGCACATGCACACACAGATAATCTAAGCAATCAGAGACAGAAAGTATATATCAGTTATTACCAGGGAACATAAAATCATTGTCCCAAAATATCAAGAACACCATCAAAACCATAAGATAGTGACATAATCAGGTCCCAGTCAAGTGTATCCTATGAGATTATGGCCCCAGAATGATCCCACTCTGTGCTCTCAAAGCTTCCGGAGGTCCAGCTCACTAGATTCAACCTGGTGTGCATCTTAGATCTGATTTAGACCTTCATTACATGATATAACTTGGCATGAGAAAGGTCATCTAACATCCCTGGATCTCACTTTCAGATCTATAATCAAGAAATTCCATGACTCAGCCTTCAGAGCCCTGGCCCCCATGGCTGAAGTAGAATATTCAGCACCAAATACAATCACAGATACAAAGTCGATACCTCATTGTGTGTTTATGGGATGAGCGAATGAGTGGATATCAATCGGGTCTCCCAAAATCTTTTTTTTTTTTTTTTTTGAAAACCTTACAGGAACAATCAGAAGCAACGTTCTGCCATTGAAAACTGCAGACTCTGATTCGCTGTCGCTGAACAAGCTGAAAAATCTTCCTGAGAGACACTCGAACTTTTTAAGTGCCATCTTGGACTAGTGATGACCTCTCGTACATATTTATACACTAAGATTTATAATAATCACTTGAAAGATGAGGGTTTTCTCCCCACAGGGAGCAAAGCTATGTGAAATGTAAGAAAATATTCACAGTTCAAAAGTCCAAATATGTAAAATATGGAATATTGAAATTCTTTCCACAAGAAGAAAACACCTTGGTGCCTGACAGACCGACTTTGTTGTGGGGCCATGGGACAGGTGAGCACTCAGGTGCCCCTGGAAGATTGACAAAAGCTCACCTCGCCCTCACCCAGCATTCCTTCTGAGAAGTGTCCACCTGCCTGACGGGTATACAGTATACCTGGGTCAAGACTGGTACCATTTGGAGACAGAGAAACTGGTTCTTGGTTAGATACTTAACAAAGAATTTCAAAGAGGCCCTGCAGCCTGGCTCACTTTGCAGTACCTTGTCATAGTTACTCAGGAAAATTCATTCCCCTCACAAAGTAAAATAGTATGACCCCCATTCCCTCCATAAGGAAATTGTTTTATTTCTTTGTATGAAGCCAAATACTACTTTTATTATTAATTAATTTATGCAAACATTGCTTTATGCTGTTCTGGACATGTGAAATAGAATTTTATACTTTTAAGTGTGTTTTTTAAAAGGTTGCTAAAAACACATTTCTTAATCTATCTCCCCATCCCCCACTTTTTTTTCCAGCTGAAATTCCACTTTTTTTCTACCATTATAAAGTGATATAATGCCATTTATTTTGCAGAGATGGAAGAAGGATGATAATGAGACATTCAGATCACACTGCAAAATGAAGAAATTTGATAGTTGAGGAAAAAATAAAAACAAAAACCGCACAGTCAAGGGAAAAGGGAATCAGTGCCCAGGATTCAAGACCAACAGCATCGCACCAGAAAACGAAAAGAATTCTTTATTTCTGAACCAATTTTAGATACTTTCTGATTTTTCTTTTCTGTTTCATTTCCCCTTGATCAAAGTGAAATATAATTAAAGATTCAGAAATTTCTCTTCTTGGAGACGGACGTGCCCATCCTAGAGACCGTCTGAAAGATTCATCCCACGGTGGGCACAATAAGACTTCTTGATTCACTGTGTCCTTTCTGCCTTGATGAAATTCCATCTGATACAGCTACACTAGCAGACTGTTAATTACTTTTCTATTTACTTAGTAGGCCTGTGAGTGGAAAGCAATCTATTGCCAGGGAAATGTTTGACTCCTATGCTAAGTAGACAGCATTCCAATCCAGTGAGGTTGAAGACAGCCGGGGCCCAACTTTTACCTCATTGCCATGTCAAATTAGCACCTATCAGACTACCAGTTTGACAGGAATTATATTACTTTCTCTGCAAAACCCAGTAGTTCTTGGGTGCCAGTCAGTCAACACGGGACATCCTCTGCTTCTTTAGCCCTGAAAGTAATGGGAAGGGTTAAGTGGGAAGTCTGAACTGCCACAAGGGGAGCGTTCGTGACAGATCTCACTGAGACCTTGGCCTTTTAATCCATGATATAAACTTCGGGTTGGAGAGATGGCACAGCAGGTGGACTGGGTTCACTCTCCAGTACCCATAGTGGAAAGATAGAGAAGCCACTCCCAAATGCTGTGCACTCACATGTATCCATTCTTCACCACCACCACACATAACTAATAAGAAGATGTATTTTTTTAAAAAAAAAAATACTCTTAAGATTTAGGGAAATAGTTCAGTTTGTAATATGCATCCTGGGCAAGTGTGAAGGCCCAATTTTAATCCCTAAAATCCAATTAAGAAAGCCAGGTATGGTAGCACAAGATTGTAATCCCAGGACTGGGGAGGCATAGAAAAGAGGATGCCTAGGGCTTGCTGACTAGGCAGCTTTGCCTACTGGTAAACTCAAGTCCCAGTAGGACTCTGTCTCAAAAAGAAATGTGAACAGCTCCTGAGGTTGACTCTGGCCTACATACACATGCACACAATTACACACATATCACATGTACATAGACATAGACACATCATCTCACACACATATCACATGTGCATTATGCACATATGCACCCAGGCATCTTCACTTATACATATATACATACAAAAATGTGCTGAGTCTCACAAAGAGTTGACAGCCAAAATGCCCATGAAGTTCAGCTCTGTGCCCTTGCACTGGGTTTCCATGAGGACAAATTAGTGCAGATCTGACCTGTGTCAACACCAAGGTCACATGGTGGTCAGTCTAAAGGAAAACAGAAGCAGAAATAAGTCCCATTTGGTCCAAGCACTGGAGAAGTGAATGTGTGGCTGTTGAGCTGAAGGCAGGCAGCTATTTAAGGCAAGGAGGAAGGATCCCCAAATCTGATGACAACGAGAGATCGGCCTCATTTCTGTTCCTCAAACTAGAGAGCAAAGGCCTTGATGCCTTCTGGATGCAGCCACTCACTGCCCAAGAGGGGGAATATGCCTTTCTCTACATTTCACCCTATTATTTTGCTTTGCCTTCTTCTGGGTTGGTGAGCTCTCCCTACACTCAGTAAATCTGGTATCTTTCTTAAGTGTTCACAAGCTCTGAGCCAAGGTTAGCGATGGATGGATTGGTAGATAGACCAGCAATTAGCATTCTATTTGTGCTTCATTTGTCAGTAGACTCATTTCCTTGCTCAGGTCACAAGTCTACAGAGGATGACGCTATACAAATGACACTCTAGATATGCAGGGAGCATGCTAGATGGATCCTAGACCTTTAAGGGTGTCCCTTCCCACCTTGTCTATAGATACCCTGTGCAGCTCTGACACACTCACCTGGCCCTGGCTCAGAGCCACAGCATTCTCCCTTGCAATAATATTACCATATCTTCCTTTGTCTGCTTAACCAAGGGCTTCTTCTCTTTTAACTTCATGGCACCCTAAGGTTTACTCTGCCACTCTTACCTGTTTGGATCCCTTTGGGAGGCTTGCAAAAGCTGACTATAGGTGTCCTGTGACCTATGACCTCAGATAAAGAAAGCAGATGCTAACATGGCTCCCTGGGAGCCCCACTGCCAGCAGGCCCCGCCCCTCCCTGTTTGTGCTGTTTTTGTGATTTCCTTTCTCCCTCCTTCATGGATGTGGGTGGGACTCTACTCTGCTTCTTCTCTTCCCAATTCACCTTTGCTCCTCCCGGTTTGTTGCTCCTGGCTACAGAGCAGGACCCCACCCCACAAGCTGAACATCTAAGGCTATTTTAGGATGTTCACTAACGCCTCCACAGGACTTAGAAATGTACATCAGCCCTTCAAAGCCTACTCCTGCTGTGCTAGCAATTCTCCTGACCCTTGACCCTTGCCTTGACCCTCTCCATGCAGACTATCTCACTGAAAGAATGCTATTTCTAAAAAAGGTTCAGATAAGTTCTCTCTCTCTCTCTCTCTCTCTCTCTCTCTCTCTCTCTCTCTCTCTCTCTCTCTCTTTCTCTCGGCTCTGTGGGAGAGTCAATTATACATCTATTAATCTTATAAACAGCTATGGAGTTGAAGAGGCTGAATTGAACATCTGAGGTTTTAAAGAAGTTGGTATACTAGACTATTATGATAATGAAGTAACAGTGATGTATAAGCCCGGCTCTAGGTGACCAGGCATAACTCTTTAAGTCTGGAAAAATTGTAAATGATGTGTAGGGTCTTTAGAGAAAAAAAAAAAAAAGTATAAAGAGTATCTTCCTGTAGCCCATATTCATGACCAATAGTCCCAGGTCCCCTCCCTTGGGGGGACCTGCTCTCAGCTGACTCAGAACTTCATCTCTGAGCAGGCAACCCTGCAGAGCCTCGAAGGCGCTCTGCTCTATTATCCCTGTCCTCCCACAGGGCACAGGGGTGGTAATAAAGGACAGCCCAGACAGAGAGGGTCTGCTGCTACCCTCTTCTGTTAAGACCTGCTTGTCTGCCTATCTCTTAAATTTGGCTCAGTGGCATAAAAAAAAGGAATTTATCTTTTTCCCCAGATGCAGCAAACAGATGCTGGACCCAGAGACCTTACATCGCCAATAAAATAAGTTATAAAATTTGTAAAGCAGCTGAAAGAAACCAGAATTTCAGCAAATTCTAGTTTTGTTTTTTTTGCTGTTGTTTTTTAAGGCTGTCCTTTTGATCTACAGGATGGGGGAACAGGCCTGTATAAAGCCCCATCTGTTTATAGTAGCCTGGATTGAGTGTGGTTAGAGGAAGGGTGGAATGGTATGCGAGCTGTGATCTTGACAGAGCGGAGACGGCGGCCATGGTGCCAGTGATAAAGACAGAGCTGTCATAATCAATTAGCATTTAACTTTCTGTACAGATCTCAAATGCGATGGTTCTTTAGATTTTAATGTGTGTCTTCAAAGTAATTTTGTAAGCTATTTAACGCTGATCCCTTTTACAATTCCACATAATTTGATTATACAAACCATCTTCCAGTCCTTGGATATGCAAATTCAACACCAAGAAGATCTTCCCTATATAGACATAGACTTTGATGTTGGTTGCACTGCGGAGACATGACATAATGGAGTATCACTGCCCATTGTCTGTGCAAAGAGGCCATACAGATTCTGTGTGGCAATAAGTTACATGTAATCCTGAAAATTAAAAATAATCTGGAAGCCAGAGGCAGTGGCACACATCTTTAATCCCAGCAGTCAGAAGGCAGAGGCAGGTGGATGTCTGTGAGTTCTTGGCTAGCCTGGTCTACAGAGTGAGTTCCAGGCCAGACAGAGCTACACAGTGAGATCTTGTCTTGAAAAAAGAAAAGAAGGCTGGAGAGATGGCTCAGTGGTTAAGAGCACTGACTGTTCTTCTAGAGAACCGGAGTTCGACTCCCAGCACCCACATGGCAGCTCACAACTGTCTATAGTTCCAGTTCCCAGTTCCAGGCAAACACCAAGGCAAATAAATAAAGTTTTTTTTTTTTTTTTTTTTTTAAAAAAAAAAAAAAAAGAGAAAGAAAGAAAGAAAAAGGAAAAGAGGGCTGGAGAGATGGCTCAGAGGTTAAGAGCACTGGCTGTTCTTCCAGAGGACCTGAGTTCAATTCCCAGCAACCACATGGTGGCTCACAACCATCTATAATGAGATCTGGTGCCCTCTTCTGTATACTTTATACATAATAAATAAATATTAAAAATGGTCATTTATTTAAAAAAAAAAAAAGAAAGAAAAAGGAAAATTAAACTGCCTTGGACTGGTATCCCAAGGCTATAGAAATAAGCCCTCTGGGCCCACAGTGCCCTACCTATAGAATGGGGGTCTCTACTCCATGAGGTACACTCAGCATGAACCAAGTGGCTTTTTTATCTCTCTCTCTCTCTCTCTCTCTCTCTCTCTCTCTCTCTCTCTCTCTCTCTCTCTGCTGCTGCTGTGAGCAAATTTCCAGACAGAAGAACTTTGAGGAGGAAAGGGTTTTGTCTGACTTACAGTCCCCTACACAGGCAGGCCACCATTTGGAAGCTGTCATAGTAGAATTTCAACAGCTAATATCTCAGCACATCTACAGCCCAGACCTCAGAAACAGGGACACACTCCACTGACGGCTTGCTTCTACTGGCTCTCAGCTGACTTTCTTCAGCTCAGGGTCCAGGCAATGAAATAGTGCTGCCCACATTCAGGGTGGGCCTTTCCACCTGAATCAACCGCACAGGCATGCCTGAAGGCCAACCTGATCTCCATCATTTCTCCAACTCTTCCCAGACAACACAAGGTTGTATCAAGTGGGCAATGACAGCTGATGAGCAGGTGCTCCTGGTCAGTTTTCACTGTGACCCTGACACTAAAATTGTGACTGGAATTCAAAGCTAGGACTCCTCCTTTATCAAAGACAAGAAGGTGGGATCGAAATCTCACCTATGTCCAGGATAAAGGTTCGTGAATATTGCAGGAGTTACCCCTTGGCGGGGGATCCAGCAGAGAGTCATATGGTCCTTTTGGCCCTTAGTATTCTTAGTTCCCATGGATTACACACGCTGAGTTCTGGGGACTGGAGAATATAGCCTGGACGTCATAATCATTGACCTCTAGGAGTTCACTGTGTATCTAGGAGAGGTAAGCAGCAATTGTACCACTGTGGATGAGCACAGCATCTATGTTCTACACCTGGCACAGTGCAAACCAGTTCCTGCTCTGGGGGCAGGGAGGCAGTTGTGGAAGGTTTCACAGAGGAAAGGATGCTTCAGTTGAGCAAAGGAAAAAATATATATAGACAGACAGAAGGACTCATTCCCGTTAGGATAGTGGTCAACTGCTGACTAAGGACACATGGTATTAGAGAGATTGGGGAGAGGCAGAGGTCATCATTAGATTATTGTTCCCCAGGAGCTATCCACCTAGTTTTTTTGAACAGGGTTTCTCACTGACCTGAGGCTTATAGATAAAGCTATGCTGTCTAGCCTATAAACCCAAAGGATCCTCCCAAGTGTTGGAAATACAATCATGTGCCACATCTGGGCTTTTGTATGTGGCTCTGTGGATTGAAGTCAAGTCTTTGTGCTGATATGGCAAATGCCTTGTTAACTGAGCTATCTCTCTAAGCCAATATTGGAAACTGAACTTGGGAGCTTATAAACCTCTAGTCTAGTGGATAGAGGCTAGCAAGGATAAAGCTAGTGCATATAGTGACCCCATCCCTAGCAAAGACTCACCCAGTTCCAAATGTCAGTGATGTTCAAGTGGGCACCCCCAAGTTTACATGCAAATGCTACAGATATGAAAGCACATAAGCTGACTCCTGAGGAAACTCCCCAAGAGTCTGTCTGATGCTTGTATTTCATAAACTTTTTGTAAAATGGCTCCAGTCAGAGGAGATTAAATTCCCTCCTCCATGCTCAGTAGCAGTGGCCTAAGAGAGTCAACATCTCTGTGTTATCCTACAGGTCAAATAAACTTAATTCCTTTTGTAAATTAATCTGTGTGTGTATCTGACTGTCTGTCTGTCTCTCTCTCTCTTTCACACACACTTCCCTCCCTGTTCCATTGATTGACAAACTTAAATGAAGACTCAAATAAATGACTTGAGAGTTTTAAATTTTTTGTTGGTCTGGGTGGCATGTTGAATGCCCCACTTTATCCTATTATGACCTCCAATTGTACCTTGTTCAAAGACATCCATGTTATATACCATACACCGCCATCAGCCTGTTACAGTAAAGCCAGCGTGCCAATAATTCCTATTTCACTGAGTAAAGGCCTAAAGCACAAATTCTTCTTATTATATATTGTTGTGATTATTTTACTTTAGTATTTATTTTGTTCTTAAACTTTTACTGTGGCTAATTTATAAGCTAAACTTTGTCATGGACATATATGTAGTATATGTAGATCTTTTGGCTGTTCTTGGTTGAGTTGCCTATGTGTGTGTGTGGGTAGATCATGTGTGCCTCTGTGGGTAGGGGAGACTAATAGTCTCTTTTCTATTAGAAGTTGGAATAAGATCAGCGCTTCCTGGTGATAAGTGCCTATATATAATCTAGGATGAGAAGAAGACAAGGAAAGGAAGAAGCCCATGAGGTTGTGGGGTTAGTGTGTCTGTTTGTGTCCATTGTCACTCAGGGTTATGTCAGAGGGGCCCATGCAGTCATGCCCACAAAGCCCATGTTATCAAAGGATTGATTCACAATTGAGTTCAAGAGATAGAATCTAGGTGTGCTGCCCAATCAGTCTTCCTGCCTCAGCCTCTTCAGAAGCTAAGACTACAGGCATCTCTCCTGCTATCAGCTATGACTGAGTACATTTGAGACCCAAGTTAGGGCTGGAGAGATGGCTCAGCCGTTAAAGGCTAGACTCACAACCAAAAATATAAGAGACCCAAGTTATAGCTCCGAAAATGGAAATCAGAGAGATGAGGTACATTCACGGGGAGAAGACTGGCTGGACTGAGTAAAATCACAAGAGCTTCTCTCAGCTCTGATGCTGCCTCTAATTTGCTGTGTGACCTGGAAAAAAAGTGACATCCCCTCTGTGACACAAGAACTTCTAGTCCTGGGAACAGGATGAAACCTTCCCAGGAAGTGGTGATGATATGATATGAGTTCTCAACATATCTCTGCACACCATGGAGCTCAGCAGCACCAAATTTAATTATCACATTGGGAACTTTATCCCTTTGGACCTTTTGACCTTTAGAGTCCATTATTATATGGATTTCCTGAAGCCCTTACCAACTAACAATGTCTCGAGCACCAATGATTGGCAGGAAGAGATGATTGCTAGTGAGACAAGGCAGCTTGCTCTATAAGACTAGAGACAATATTACTATCTTTTCAAACACACAGGCCACACACTTGTTTGTGTAGTTGTCTTTCTCATTTTATAAAATTAGAAATGAGGGCTGGAGAGATGGCTCAGAGGTTGAGAGCACTGACTGTGCTTCCAGAGGTCCTGAGTTCAATTCCCAGCAACCACATGGTGGCTCACAACCATCTATAATAACATCTGGTACCCTCTTCTGTATACTGTATGCATGATAAATAAATAAATCTTAAAAAAAAACAACTAGAAATGAGTATTCCCTACCCACCCAAGGGGTCTCATAGTCAAAGACAAATGTGCCCTTGTGAGCAGGAATCATGTATTTAGCTGCTTTTCTTCTATATTCTCATGCCCAAGGTCACAGGGCTCCAAACCACAAGATAGAAAGTCAACCTGTGCAAGTCAATGTTCTCAGGCTAAGGAATGGAAAGAGATCCTCCACAGGAATTTCAGCTCGAAGTCTTACAGCTGTAAGGACCCATGGCTGTGAGCTGTCTTTGCAATAAAACCCATTGAATAGAACTCCTGCCATCAGCTCCATTGTCCCCCTGGTGGGCAGGTAGGACTGTTCTTTCAGATACAGCAAGGAGGGAGCTGATCTGGACATCCTGGTTACAGGAGCTGGAATACTACCTAAGGTGCTATGTGCATCTTCCCTGAAATTTCTGCCTCCCCAAGAGAGTGACTGAGATGTTGGAGATACACTGATGTACTTTAAATCATTTTTAAGCATTAAGAACTTAGATTTGGCCAGTCTGATCTGGAGAGCGAGTTTCAGGATAGCCAGGGCTTCACACATACACAAAAAAGAACTTAAATTTGTTACATATGAAATATTCATAAAGCAGCTCAGTTTCACATTGTTATTGACAGATGTATCTCAGCAATACCTGCTGTTTAAAAAAAACAAACAAACAAACAAACAAAAAAAAACCCAAAAAACAAAAAACAACAAAACAAGAACCTGTACTTAATATCTAGGTATCCTTGGCAGACCTTCCTGAGAATAAAGTTTTTGCAATTCTACCAGAGTGGTTTAGTGGTGGCCAGAACTGAGCCCAAGAGTCCTGATGGAACCAGACTCCATGAGAGGTTCGATGGAAGGGTTCTGTGTATGGTTTGAAGAGCTTTGGTTTGACTCATCTCTAATTCTTCAGACAATGCTATGATGATGGTGCCAGTCTTGCTTCATTTTCAGGGAAGATGTGGAGATACTAAGATACCTCAGCATTCCCCAGTGTGGAGTCCAGGTTGAGACTCTGGGCGCTGTACCCTAGGAGCTGTACATGACCTCAGTTCCTCAGATGTGTCTGGGACTCCTGACTGAATCTGTTCTAAGGAACTCCAAGACCAATATCACTCATAGTATTGGGAAGATATGCTCAGTGTCTTTCTTCTCTCAGAAGTAGACACTGTTGTTTTCTCACAGGAAGACAAGGAACTTCGTTGTCCTGAAAGTTGAATGTAGCATCCATGTAACCTCTAACCATGTTGATGTTTGCAGATATAGATCACCTCTCTAGAGGTCTGGATAACTTTTACAGTATGAAAAAGGAGGGCTGGGAATATGGCTCAGTGAGCAAAGGACTCGCCCTACAATCATGAGGATCTGAGTTCAGATCCCTCCAAACCCACATAAAGCCGGCTGTGTGAGTGTGCATCTCTAATGAGGGCTTCTGTGAGGAGATGAGAGCTGGAAACAGGAGATTCCCTGGCACTTTGTGAGTCACACAGCCTGGTAGATGTGGTGCTAAACAGGGTTAGGGTTAGGGATAGGGTTAGGGTCAGGGATAGGGTTAGGGTTAGGGTTAGGGTTAGGTGAGTCACATAGCCTGATCGATATGGTTAGGGTTAGGGTTAGGTTTAGGGTTAGGGTGAGGGTTAGGTTTAGGGTTAGGGTTAGGGATAGGGATAGGGTTAAGGTTAGGTGAGTCACATAGCCTGGTCGATATGGTGAGGGTTAGGGTTAGGTTTAGGGTTATGGTTAGGGATAGGGATAGGGTTAGGGTTAGGGTTAGGGTTAGGGTTAGGTGAGTCACATAGCCTGGTGGATATGGTGTTAAACAACAAATTGTCTCAGAGAAGGTGAAAAGTAAGGGCTGACTCCATATATGCTGTGGGGTGTGTTTGTCAGAATGCACACATGCAAACATACAGAGATTTAAAAAATAAAGAATACAAAGAGATTCTTAGACAAAAGCCATGTTGCAAAGCCCTTCTCTGATTATCCGCCTCCAAATCTACTTCTGCCTACCCCAGTCCTATCTATTTTCTGTCGAGCTTTGAAAGCCACAAACCCTTGACCACCCCTGCCTACAGACTTCCTGAGGACCACTGTCCTAGACCCTCACTTATGTGACTTCCTTAGTCTCCTAGTGACCATGACTGTATCCTGGGTACCTTTGCTTGGGCTGAGCCAACCAAATTGTCCCTTCCTGAAACACACAGAGACAGACTGATGTCCTTATAACAGTGTGTCATGTAGAGTTGTAGAACATGGTAGACTTTGGTGAGTGAGTATCTTGGGTTCCCCCTAGTTCTCTATGCTGCTTAAATGGTTGGTTTGTGTTCTACTATCACTTAAGACTTCTTGATTTTATTCTTTGCTTGCTTAGCAAGTAAGAGAGAAAGAATACCCTTCCCCCTGTTCCCTACTTTACCTGCTTGTAATAATATGCTGACTTACCTCTCCAGTTTTATTGACTGGTCCAGCTGCTTGTTCCTGCCTGAAACTGCTGTGTGTCCTTATCACTAATTATGACTAACTGGCCACACATCCCACACTAGTCTCAGCAGCCACATCTATCCTGAGGCAGTAGGCATTTTCTTCCTCTTCTTCCTTGCCTACCACATACCTACTGAAAGGCAGCCTCCTGCCTCCACTTTAGTGGGTAAGATGAAATCCAGGCACCTACATTTTTATGAGTCTGGGTATTGTCATAATTCCTCTGTCTCAAAGTCTCACTAAGAGACACAGATAATCACCCAGGGACAGCCACAAATCTTCTCTTCAGAAATGAGTAGTCACCTACGCAGACAAAGGAAATTCAATTAAAACAAAAATTAACAGCTAGGTTATAACAGTTCATGCCTATAATACCAGAACTGGGGAAGTAGAGGCAGGAAGATGCTCTTAAGTTTGAAGTCAGTCTGTGCTGCATGTTGAGTCCCAAGCCAGCTTGGGCTAGAGTGAGATCCAGTTTAACACACAAATGATAACAACATTACAAACACTCACTTGGGTGTGACAGGAAAGATGTGTGATTTTTGTGTTCATCGTTTAGTGTTCCCTCCCTGCAGGGCAGGCAGGGTGGCTTCCAGAAGGATTAAGCTTCCCAGGACTCGGTGAACATGGTGTCCTTTCAGGTATAGTTAACTTCTGGGTATTGGCATGAGACTCTCCTGCTTACTCAGGTGGAGTCATGACAGTACCTTGTTAGAGACACAGGAGATGAGGCAGTGGGAGGAGAAGACCACGTGGGGATGGAGGTGGAGACTGGGTTGATGGGGCCACTGGAAACTGGAGGATACAGAGCAGGGTGTCAGTCCCTGGATCATGGGATGCTGTGCTGCACAAAACATGGCCTTAGACTTCAGCCCCTCTGGATGGTAAGATGCTCATATTCTCTCTCTCTCTCTCTCTCTCTATATATATATATATATATATATGCATATATATGTATGTATATATGTATGTATATATATGTGTGTGTGTGTATGTTTGAGGCACACAAATTTTATATATATATATACATAGAGAGACATATATATGTCTATGTATATATATATATGTTTGAGGCACACAAATTTTTTTAAGAGATTTATTTATTTATTTATTTATTATGTATACAGTGTTTTGCCTGCAGGCCAGAAGAAGACAACAGATCTCATTACAGATGGTTGTAAGCCATCATGTGGTTGTTGGGAATTGAACTCAGGACCTGGAAGAGCATCCAGAGCTCTTAAATTCTGAGCCATGTTCGCAGCCCCAAAAGGCCAGTCTCTTGTAAAGCACCAGGCTTATAGCTATTTGTCACAGTAGCCCTAGGAAGTAAACTCACCCTCTCAGATGACAGGCTGCTGGCTTTAGGGACTCTTACCTGTTGACAACCCTCTGCTTCCCAGAGATAACCCAATGGACCACCATGCTCCTGGGGTCTTTTCTTCTTGTTCTTTGGTCGACTCCCACTCACTTACATTGGTCTCTGAGCTGAACGGCTCAGCTTTTCTCCAGTTTAAGGCCATAATGTCCCCTACCTTCCTTGTGGCTTTTAAGAGGAGCATCTGTCTTCCTGGAGCATCTCCGTGGTGAGCTTAATTCTCTCTTGGCCATTGCTTTGTCTGACACTCTGGAGTTGCCTGAGAACACCCTTGCTTTCTTGTCCACTGTAGCCACTGAAAGCTTGGTTGTGATTTGAGTGTGACTTCTGTGGCCCATGTTAGGCTAAACAAAAGAAATGGGAGCTATTCTTCGGACAGTGTGCTGTCCAGAGTGTCCTGGGGTCTCTGGAGTACAGACCACCCAGCATCAGAGCAGGATGCAGTGGAGTTTCCTATCCCTGCTCACCATCACTCACTCACTCATCACACTTCCTCCTTTTTCCCTATAGCCTGGCTGTCTTTGCTTCTGTCAAAGAGCTGATCACAGACATACATTCATCCTTTACCATTCTTCCTTCCAGCACATGCACACATGTGCACACGCTTGGGAGGACCCAACATCTTTCATCAGTGGGTTCCACTGTACTCTGCTTGCTTACAACCTGTGCATTGCTCCCCTGTTAGGCACAGATACATAGGCAGGAAAACTGAGTATATATTCTGTGCTTCTGAAGACAATACTCTTCATTCTTGGGCTGAAAAAAAACTCCATGTAAAAACATCTAGAAATGGGATCAGGGTATAGTCTCACAGGTGTTGACCACAGATGGAGAAGAACCAAGCTAGAAAAAAGTGGAGCCATGGATTCTTGACATGGAGATACAATGGAAAAAGTAAACTTAACTGATGAAGTGCCATTTGTTATACACACCATATTTATGCAAAGGCAGTCCTACTATCAAGGTATAATTCCACACATAATCAGAATATTAAGAAATTTATTATAACAAAAAGGAAAAAGGGGTCACATTTTAGGCTGTCCACGTACACATGCCAGGAAACACCTTCCCACCATTCATATCCCCTCTACATGAACAGAAAGGAAATCAGGGTTCAGATGGCCATTGCTGACCAAGGACTGACCATGTAGAGGGTCTCTAGATCATCAGAACTCTACAGAAAACACGTGTTCTGGTTTTGCAAGTTATTTGATGAGTGTCAGTGAACATTAAACTCAGAGTTTTCGCTGAAAAGTAAAATACTCAACACACTAATGTGAGGTGATATGCCTGTGAAAACTCAGGTGACTATGGGGTGCTACCACCATGTCATGGCACCACAGTCAGCTGATACTATATAATGGGGTCAGAAGTGCTCCTAGCACGAGGCAGAACATCCTGTTAGATGTGATAATGAATAACAATGAACCAAGGCTTAGTGCTGGTTGAATAAGGATAAATAACATTAATATTCAGAAATTGGCTTTAAATGGATTGTTAATTGCTGTTGGGCTTTAAACATTTGAGTGTAATAATTTCCCTCTCACTCCCTGAATTATATTTCAGCAACATTCCCCTGCTATTAGGCTATTAAATCAGACATATCAAAAAGGAAGCATTTATTTATGTCTTTGGAGACATGTACATCTAATTAAGACAGAGTTACTGTGCATATTTTATAGTAGCACTGTGTCTTCCATCCAGTCATCTCTGAAAGCCTCCATGAGCATTTACAAGAGTGGACTTGGGTCAGATGGGGGGCATCCTGCATCTGAGCAGTGACTCCTACACCCTCAATCATGAAACTCTTTCCAGGCATTTGTAAAAAGCCTTGAGAGTCAGAGAATTCAAAATGGTGTCCAACAGGAGACAGAGGGTTTCAGAAATGGCTGTAATGCCACAGTGTCTCTATATGAATAAAACTCATAATATAGCCACCAATAGAGATTACCCAGCTATCGAAGCTACCAGTGAGTACTCATAGCCTTGAACAAGCCTAGGACCACCCAGGTGAGAGGATGTACTCAGGAGCAATTGCAGCCATACCCTCCCTTTCCCCAGATCACCTCTCTACCCTGTAGCCCAACAGTGGACCACCATCCTACATCTTTATATTGTATTCTCATGACTAAGGGTGAATGGTACCACTGTTCGGCTGGAAATTCTGTTTGACTAAGATGTGTTTCCTCCTGGGAGAGATTTTGTCAACAGAGAGCCTTCTCTCCTGAGGGGGAGTAATCCTTCCATGTGAAGCCATTTGCAATGGTTAAGAGTGGTCAGTTGATGTTCTCATTTGTATATGCTCACAGGCTTCCTTAGGCCAAGATTATCCAATTCTCCATCATATTTTCTGTAGTGTGATGGGGAAATTAATGGTGAAAGTATGAGCTTATGTCATACTGGGAAGACAGGGATAAATCATAATTCCGGCTTCTCATCAATGAGTCCTTAGACATGGTAGTTTCTCTTTCTATCTCTCTTTCTTTCTGTTTTCTGAGACAGAGTTTCTCTGTGTAATAGCTCTGGCTGGCCTAGAACTGTCTTTGTAGACCAGCCTGACTTTGAACTCACAGAGGTACACCTGCCTCTTCCTCCCAAGTGCTGAGATTAAACCTGTACAGCACTGTTGTCTGGCCAATCAATTAATCTCAAATAATGCTTTTTTACAGGGAAACCAAATTCCTGCTGTGTCTCATGCGTGTCACTTACGTCCAGGCCACAGTGACTGAGATGGCAGCCATAAGTCACATTCAGCTGCTTGTGTTTATAAACATTAAATGAAATCTAAAACTTAGTTCCTCAGCCACCCTTACCCCAGTTCAAGTGCTCCATAGTCACATTTGGCTAATGGTTGCTGACTGGGCACCCCATGTAAAAAAATATCTCCCAAGGGGCTGGAGACATGGATTGGTGGTTAAGATCACATTGATTTTCCAAAGGACCCAAGTTTGATTCTCAACCCTGTATCTGGCGGTTCGTATCAGGTGACTCACAGCCACTGTAACTCCAGCCCTATAGGATCCAAGACCTCTGGCCTCCTTGGGCACACACACACACACATACATAGCATACATACACATAATTAAAAATAATTAATTTAAAAAAAGATTTCTTATGCCTCAGAGAACAATGCAGGACATGGTTATAAGGAGGTAGAATCTGCCAACAAGCAAGTACTGGCTCTCATGAACCAGACATTTAGTGGGAATTGTGCAGCCCCTATTCCACACAGAGATGGTATTTAAAACATGTTTCTCTAAGGTGAGCACAATGACACACACCTAGAGTCTTAGGCAGAAGCAGGGGGATTGTGAGTTCAAGGTCAGCCTGGCTATGTAGCAAAGTCGTATGCGTCTCAAAGGAAATCATAAGGTCTTTATCCTTACGCAAGGGTTGTCATTAATATAATCATGTTTTTAATATTCTCAGTAAGTGTGGAGAGGCAGAGTAGGACTCAGGAATAGAGTTACAGAGTCAGAGACATGGCTTTGAGTCTGAGCTGAGTGACATGTACAGATTTATCTCCTGTTCTTCCTGGGGCTTATACCCCTTTTCAGTGAAATGTCCTTGTCTATTTCCCATGACTGTAATGGCATATCTGGTGGCAACTGAAAATAAAACCAAAAACGGGCTATCTAGATAGTTTACATTGAACGTTTATACAGTATGGCCCCCTCTGCCTGGTTCTGGAAATGGTGTCACGGGAGATGGCTTCATCATGGCAGGGACACTTGGAAGTGTAAGAAATCATGTGTTGGGACAGATTGTGTGCAGAGGCTAAATTTGCTCCTTTTTTTTTTTTTAAACTGTATTTATTTATTTATTTGCCTTGGTGTTTGCCTGGAACTGGAACTACAGACAGTTGTTAGCTGCCATGTGGGTGCTGGGAATCGAACCCAGGTCCTCTGGAAGAGCAGACGGTGCTCTTAACCACTGAGCCATCTCTCCAGTCCCTAAATTTGCTCCTTTTACAATAACCCTCTTAAGCACTAACCTAGAGTTCTGTATAACCCCATAGGTCTTTTCAAGGGCAATGCCTCTAAAAGACTTGACTGCTTGTATCCCTTTAAGGAACTTCCACCACCCAGGAGACCAAGGCCCAGTGTTCAAACTCTCAGGGGACACAGGCTAGCTATTACAAAAGAATGGTTCACAGGATTGATGCAATGATAATGGTGGAAATGGAGTCGGGTATAACCATTGCCTGGCCCTGTAGGTGTTCAATAAATAACTGGCTCCCTTGTTAAGATATAATCAGTTCTCCTAATTGCTACTTTGTTCCTAGAGTAAGGCATTCCCCGCACTGTTCAGGTTTTATTGGTATGGTATAAAGATGCACTCAGAATGTTCCCCGGAAGTGAGTAGATAAAATGATACTGAAGTAATATTTAAGGTGTCATAGGATGGCTCTGTAATTCACATATAGGATTTAGTTGCTCAAATAATAATCTTAACATTTTCTGATAGGATTGGTTGCTGTGATTATAGGATCTTGAAGCTTGAAGATGTGTCAGAGAGAATATACAGTTCTGTGGAGAAAGTTCTTAAGAAACCAAGGCAGACTATAACTCATAGAGACACAGTGACTTGCCCCAAAGTAGCACAGGGAGTCAGTGACAAAGCCAGGGACCTGGTGTGACCCTCTGGTCAGCAGACACAGTGTTGTTAATGTTTCAGCCATTTCCCAATGACAGCTGTTCTGCCTCCCAAAGGACAGTCCCCCTGCGCTCTTGACCACCCATCAGAATAGTAAGTATTCCTCCCACTGTGGACACCAAAGTGGGTCCTCCCTAGAAAGGAGAAGACATCCAGCCCCACAAAGCACACTGGACCCAGCTGTGTTGATGCCTTTGGGGACCACAGGACCATTTCCCCAACCTCACTTCAAGCCATAAAGTGTAGAGGAGAGCCCTTTCCCCATCATGCTTTGCTTTGGTGTTGAGAACACCTAACGTTGTCTGTGTGGGGATACCTGGAGTTTCCCTTTCTTCTGGTCACTGAGTATAAGGGATTCTTGATCTATAACTGTTTTCAGTGGCATACTCAAATTCTGACAGAGAATTCATGATATAAGAATTGCATGGCGGGATGTGGTGAAACATGCCTTTAATTCCAGCACTAGGGGAGGAGGCAAAAGCAGGGGGAATCTCGGTGAGTTTGAGGCCAGCTGGATCAATAGCAAGTTCCAGCCCAGTCAGGGCCACATAGTAAGACCCTGTCCAGAACACCCGCTCCCCTTCTAGCAGTGGTGGGGAGAAAGGAAGAACAGAACACAGGGAGAGAGTTCACCGAACTTGTTACATTTCAAATCCAGATAGTATAGGAAGGGCAATCATCAGTGGCCATTTAATAATCTAACAGGTTAAAGTTAAAATTGAGAGTAAACTGAAGATAACTATATATCTTCATTTTTTTTTGTTAGAAAATTTTTCCAAGTAGTAGGAGTGGACTTTGAAACGTCTCATTTTTCAGGGTGTGTGGTGAGGTTTTAAGTGTGTGTATGTGTGTGTACGGGTGAGTTGCTTGCACATATGTAGGTGAATACATGTGTCACAGTATGATTATGGAAGTCTTTTATAGTCTCGGGGTTGGCAGCAGGCTCCTTAGTCAGCTAGGCCATCCCACCAGCCCACGGGGAGTTTTATCCTCTGATTCCACCTCTAACAGAAAGCCCACCCTTTCTGCCAGACTTTGATTTAGAACAATTGTCAAGAGCTCAGATTTCCTTTGGAATCTTATGGCATTTGGCCTGTAGAACAATATCCAGGAGGAAGAGGAGGGAAGAGAAGGAATTATGTGGATGATTAGGTAAAATAAGGGATTGCCCGTCCCTTCCCCCTCCGTATGGCCTCATATGTTTATCTTCACAGCGTGTTGTGAGCTCTGTAAGCTGCTGATACTCTTTCTTCGCTCACTGTACTCTGGATGTTTTGTAGGCCTTCACAGAAGCGAGGGTTGCTTTTTCTTTGGAATTGGTTCCTCAGGCATCAGGGCTTGTTTGGTCTTAGAATATCTGGAGATTTCCCTGGGTGATGAGCTTTAAATATGGTACCAGAGTCAACTTTGGGTGCTATTTGGGAGCATGTGGATGGAATGTTCTAGCAAATAAGTTTGCAAGCTCCTAGCTGCTGCCTGAAAGACCTGGTTCTCTCTGCCTTGGTGAGTGCAGCTCTGTTGTGGCCAGACAGTAAGACTCTGCCATGACCTTCAGCTGTGGCACCAATTCACTCTCGTCACTCTTGGCCACCCCAGGGGCGGCTCAGTGCCGAATTTTGGCTCAGTACCTCAGCTTCTGATTTTCCAGGTTACTTTAATTTATGACTTGGTTTGGATTCACTCACCGGCCATGACCTTGGCCCTCACCCCAGGATATTATTTTCAGAGTTTATCCTGTAGCTCTCCTCCTGCAACCTTGGGCAGAGGGTGCTCAGTCCCATCATAGCACCACACCCCAGTTCCAGAGAGACAAAGGCCAAGGCATATTACCCCAAGTTCTCTTTTACAATGAGGGGACAAACACTTGTCTTTTGACAGTGCTCAAGGTTGCCATTACTGAAAAAGAAAATGTGGCAATCACTCAGATTTTCATCCTTTGGAGAGACAGAATGTTCACAGGAAGCAAATCTGGAAGAGGTGCAAACCATGCCCAGATATGCTAATGAGCAGGCCAAAGAGCTGAGAGTTGGGGCTGGAGAGATGGTTCACAGGTTAAGCACACTGATTGTTCTTCCAGAGGTCCTGAGTTCAATTCCCAGCAACCACATGGTGACTCACAACCATCTATGATGACATCTGTGCCCTCTTCTGTATAATGTGTAATCAGTAAATAAATTTAAAAAAAAAAAAAAAAAAGAGCTGAGAGTTATACATCCACACATTGAAGAACTCCAAAGAGGGGTCCTTGCTTCATGCACCCTCAGGTAGTAGACCTGAGGTTGTAGGCCTTGGGCCATCTTTAAGGACCTGAAGTACCCAATGGGAGAGGTAGACAGATGCACTCTATCAGCCCTCCACAGGAACCAATCAGAAAGGCTGGAGGCATCATTATGAGCTGAGATCACTGAGATCCCTACCTTAGGACCCACCACAAACAACTCCATGTAGATGGATGAAAGTCCCAGAGCAGAGAAGGCTTACAGGAGAAAACTGCCTAGTAATGGAATGCTCTGGAGAGTTCCCTGGGCTGCACTCTTCCCTGTACCTTAAAACTGGTACTCTGGAGCACAGTCAGACGCATGACTTGGTATGAGCACCTCATGAGCTATACTCTTCTCGTTGGAAAATGTCCAGAACTCACCCCAAATGACTCTCCTGAGTGATCTAAGAGACAATAAATGAAATGCAAATTATGAGAAACATCTGTGAAGTGGTGCTGTGTAGTGATAGCTGCTTCCAAAAAAAGAGACGTCCGCCCGGCTTCCATGTGTGCATAAGGTTTGCATCTCGACAGTCTGAGTTGTAAGCACCAGCCATGTGTGGAACCTGCTGGCTGCCTTAATTTACCCGTTGTCGGTAGAGTGCTTTGAGTGCATTGGTGACTTGCTCCTCCTGGGCACTGAGACCACGCAGAGCAGTGGAGAGGGGACAGAGTGGCTACTTTTGGTTCCCTCTCTGAGCTTTGCCTGCCTAGGACTCCCCTCTCTTCAGAAGCTCCTATCCATTGATTCCAACCCTGGCTGCTTATGCTTCTTCCTAGGACTTTCCAAGTTGCCTGAGGCTGGGGCAAGGAGGTGAGCCCAGGTG
Organism: Sigmodon hispidus; assembly: GCA_004025045.1. Taxonomy (NCBI): domain Eukaryota; kingdom Metazoa; phylum Chordata; class Mammalia; order Rodentia; family Cricetidae; genus Sigmodon; species Sigmodon hispidus. The sequence continues at coordinate 125,612 of PVIH01002778.1, read as the reverse complement.
TATTATTTTTGTTTGTTTTCTGGTAGTTAGGTGATTCTGGCAGCCTCACGTAATGACAGGTTTGGTTGAGAGAACAAAAACAATATACTGTAAAAAGAGAAGATTTTTTTTAATGTTTATTTACTTATTTATCGTGTGTAGGGAGCATGCAAGTGGTGGTCAGGAGACAGCTTGTGAGAGCTGGTTTCTGCCTTTCACCATATGATGGTCCTGGGGACTGAACTTGGACCTTCAGGCTTGGCCACAAGCTCTCTACTCTCTGAAACTCTCTTGCTGGCCCTTGGAGTAGCTTTAAAAGCTTAATGGCTTCTTTGCTTTATCTAAGATGACAACAAATACTTTTTATTTTTCTTAAACTATTTCTAGCTGAGTTCATGTTACTTAGTTAAAAACAAACACAAACCAAAAAAACAAATTGTATCTAAAATATCCACCATGCTCAATGTTACACTCCAGTGATTGCGGCTGTCCCTACAACCCACTTTCCATTATCCCTCTTTCACATACAAAAAAGCAGGGTCTCGGGGATGGTAATGAAGTGCCCTGAATCTTACATTGCCTTCTGGGTATAATCGTGGAGTCTGCTGATATCCACTAAGCCCCTTTCTTGGTAATTAGCACAAACATGTCTCCCTTTGGCTTTTGTCGCAAGCTCTTGAACCAGGCTGAATAAACATTGTTAGCTCTGCATTTAGGCAGGAAAGCTAACGTTGAAGGAGTCAGGTGTCTGCCTGCTGTCAATCAGCACAGAAAGGAACAGGACTTGAACTCACCTTGGTGTGATACCGAGCTGTTCTCCATAACCAGGCCTCGCTGTCCCGTGCAAACACACTGACAAGTGCACAAAGAGTGAGTTCTCATTAAAACCGAGAAATCAAGATCAGCATACTGACATCTTCTCTAGGATTGTGTTTTGATGTTCTGGGAAGTGACTGTTCACAATCTCTTTCTATCGTGTCAAAATCCTGGTTTTGGAGTCACCTGACTCTTTAGAAATTTCCCATTATCTTTAAACTTGATAAAATATAAATAGCTTGTACTTTGTCTCTCTCGGTTTCTAATTCCGAATGAATGTGAAAAGAGAGGAAAGGTGACACGTGAGAAAATAGCGAAGGATAACTAATGCAGAGACTCGTTCTGGGAGGCTCCAAAATTAGATCCAGTAATTAGTTCACAGTTCAGAAGCCTTTGGCGGAATTACAGTTATGCAAACACATTCCATTCATAGTTTTAAGAAGACTAATTTTATAGGTGAATTCTGCTTAAAACTGAGGGTCATGAAAACTCTTATTCTTCCTTTTTTTCCCTCTTATGAGTCCTAACAACCTAGAAAAGCCATGAACTGGCACCTAGTTATTTACTGAAAACATTAGTGGTAGGTAAAAACAAAACAAAACAACCAGCAAAGAAAAAGGCCCATCAGTGTTCAATTATAACAGCTGTATGACAGCAGGACACTCCTTCAAGGCCAGTGGCCGGAGGGAACAGGCTCCAAACTTGATCTGTCCTAGTTCAGAGTCTTTGCGTGATGCCACACGGGGACACGTGGGTAACAGTCTAGATGGGATTGTTAGTTTACAAGCTGAATGTTTGTTTTCTTCTTAGAAAGTCCAACATATGGGGCGGCATTGACTGACTGCTCTTTTAGAGGACCAGGGTTCAATTCCCAGCACCCACATGGCAGCTCACAACTGTCTATAGTTCCAGTTCCCAGTTGCAGGTAAACACCAAGGCAAATAAATAAAATAAATAAAGTTAAAAAAGAAAAAGAAAGAAAGAAAGTCCAACATACAATGAGGTAGAAGTAACATTGACTGATTGGGGTTTTTAGAGTTCAAGGAAGTGACCTCTGAGGCAATCCCCTCCCTGGTAGCTACTGGCTAATCTGAGAGCCACTTGGGGGCTTTTCACATGAAGCGTTTAGAACACATTGTTAGATGCCTTGAGCCACATGCTTGAATGTTGGTTAAAAACCACAACAAACAAAAACAAAAAACATTATGCAATAGGAATTTTTTTATATTGTAAGAATTCACATTTAAGATCCAATTCTGCAGACAACTCACAGAGTAAAAGATATGACTAAATCACTCAGTTTGGTTGACTCATCAAAAAGTTTCAAAAGAAGTGGTTGGGCATGGTGGTGCAGGCCTAGGTAGTACTTGGGAGGTAGAGGCAGGAGGCTCAAGAATTCAAGGCCAGCCTCAGCTACATAGAGAGATAGAAGCTAGCCTGTGTTATAAGAGACCTTGCCTTAAAAAATAAAAAGCAAGCAAGCAACAAACAAAAATAAAAAGAAAATGGTTAGCCACCCCCCCCATGCACTGACTGTCTAAATGGACAAAAAGGTGGGGGGGGGATGATTATATCATCCTGGGTGTTAACTTCTTGGACAGTTTCTCCCCTTACCTATAAAGCAACTTCTTTTGAACAAGTTTGTACGTGTAAGAAACATCATCGGAGAGCAGTGGAAGACAGGTCAGGGTAGTTTAGAACTTGGCAGTTAGCCAGCTAACTTTTAAAGTTAGTGTAGATTTAGGCTCAGCTTGGGAACATTTCCAGTCTTCAGCAGCAGTTTCAGGCAGGAGAAGTGTGTGGCAGTCACTCCAGGCTCTGGGAGCTGGGCTGCTGGTTTCAGTGGAGAAAGATATGCAAACTGTATTTTTAAGCTTTGTAATGATTGGGCTGAACCTCTTGAGAGTCACAAATTCCTAAATGTTTTTCAGAGTAAAAATCATGCCCTAAGAGCAGCCCTGTAGAAAGGCCTCCATGATGAAAGGGTGTGGAGGTATGCCTTTTAGCACTGACATACCGATTAAAAGTTCTTTTTTTTTTTTTTTTTTTTTTTTTTTTTTTTTTTTTTTTTTTTTTTTTTTTTTTTTTTTTTTTTTTTTTTTTTTTTTTTTTTTTTTTTTTTTTTTTTTTTTTTTTTTTTTTTTTTTTTTTTTTTTTTTTTTTTTTTTTTTTTTTTTTTTTTTTTTTTTTTTTTTTTTTTAACTTTGTCTGGTTTGAGACAGGTCCTGTTTGGTGATGCTTTTCTGTTTCTGTGGGACTCCATGGTGATGCATTTGTAGAAGGAAGAGTTTGTGGAATGCCCTGGGCTCAGAGAATGTCCCTGTTAACTGAAACAAGACTTCTCTGCATATGTGACTGCACCTTAAAAAGCAAATGAGAGATTGTTTGAAATCTGTTTTTAGAAACTTACATTTGAGTTTATTCATAACTTCAGAGCATGGCCACTTCCCTGAACTTTTCTAGGACTTGGCTGTAGAGAGCACAGGATCTGTGTGCCAGCCTTAGGATCTACCTCCAGAGTCACAAGACTAAGAACCCTCAAATGGAGCTCAAAGACGTGGACAGACTTGCTTGTTTCTAACTAATTTTATTACTGATCTCTTCTAACAGAATTAGTTCATGTTTATTACAGAGACAGTTAAGCTAAACAGAAAAGTAAATAATAGTCAAATTCAATTCTTTCCTTCTAACTTACTCCACTTGAAATACATTATCGTTCTCTGTTCATTCATGATAATTTATACAAAATTCCTAGAAGTGAGATTATAGCCCTAAGGCATACAACATCCTAAACCTGTTGGTATTTATCATCAATTGCCTGCAGAAAGCTATCAATTCTAAAAATCCTCATTTAGTGAATGAGAATTCTTGCAACTTTCTCATCCTGATGTGAACAATAAATTAAAATATTCATTGCGATTTTATAGATAGCAACAGTTTTTGTGTTTGTTTCATTTTCCTGGACAAACTTGTAGATTCTGTATTTACACACAGTTCCCTTTGCCCTGTCAGACCTCATCACTCATGTATCCTGACTTTCAGGGGACCTCATCTTAGCATAGTCTAGTATGTTCTACTACAGGATAGTAGAACCAGGGCCGGACCTTTTCTTCCTTTTGTAAATGCTGCTTTAATATACGGCTCCCACCACCACCCCATTCCTGTACATGTTATTTTAATGTACTAGTTTTAAGGGGAAGCTAATTGATGACATCATTCCAGAAAAATAGACATATTTGTTCAAGGCTCATAACTGATAGGAAGCTAAGGTATAATGTCACACCCATTATGTTAGCACTGGAAAGGTAGAGGCAGGAGGTTGGCTGCAAGTTCTAAGCTAGTCAAGGCTTACATAAGAAGACATTGTATCAGAGCAAGCAGACAAACCCAAACCAAAATAAAAAACTGAGATGGATCATAAGGGTTTTGTTCACTGGTGCTTAAAAACAAGCTTTCAATCAACAGCTCTGCTCTAGTCCTCTATAGACAAGGTAAGCTGGGAGAATCCCACACCTGCTGCACAGGAGTAGAAGCTGTGACGATAGGCAGTCATAAGGAAGTTGTGCTTGTGAATTCACACCTACGAACTCAGAAAAGAACAACGAAATCTGTGTGTGCATTCATTTGGTCAAAGCTATGTCATGCTCATTTAAAACACTGGGGAGATAGATGCCTCAGTGGTTAAGAGCACTGGCTGCTCTTCCATACAGATCTGGGTTCGATTCCCAGCACCCACATGGCAGCTCTCAACTGTAACAACAGTTCCTGGGGACCCAACAGCAATGCACATAAAGAAATAAAACAAGCAATTAAAAAAGGGGGGGGGCTGGAGAGATGGTTCAGAGACTAAGAGCACTGAGTGTTCTTCCAGAGGTCCTAGTTCAATTCCCAGCCCCACATGGTGGCTCACAACCATCGATAATGACATTTGGTACCCTCTACTGTATACTGTATACATAATAAATAAATAAATCTTTTTTTTAAAAAAAAGGAAAAAAACCCACTTACTAAATATTCCTACTAACTTCTGTTTTCTACAAAATGCCCTTATGAAGAAGTATCTAAGAAAGTCTTTCTCCTAGGTGGAATTTGGCACACGTGCCTGTGTGTGTATGTGTGCATGTGTAGGGTGTGTGTGTTTGAATCCATTAACTTTAAGAGGGGGCAGTGATAACTTCAGTATGAACAGGTATGCATTCATTTGGACAAGAATGTAGGTAATACATAGCTGGGGAACACTGCTGTATGCAGTTCCATCTCTGGACTTGGATTCCTGGTGAATCTTTTGCCTTAAATTCTTATTGAAGACACTGATTTAAAGATGCAGGCTTGAAAGCCTGTGTTTACATCACAACAGCAGAGGTGTGTGTGTGTGTGTGTGTGTGTGTGTGTGTGTGTGTGTGTGTGTGTGTGTGTGTGACTCACTCACTTATTACCTGGGCTTGGAAAAAATCAGGAAACAAGTAGCTGGATTTGGGTGACAGGGCAGGGTGGGATATTGGAGAAGTCTTCCCTCTCTACAGTTGATTTACAAAGTGTCACAGAGCTTGCAGGGTACCTCGTGTGTTCAGAGGGAAATTGTTTCATTTTGTGCTTTGCTTCTCTTTGACAAAAGCAAAAGTTTGGGCCATGGCCAGGTATAAAGTAGGATTTTCTAATTTTTTTTTTAAATATCCTAGGAAGATAGATGAGGTTATATATTTCTTGCATCCAGAATGAAAATTTTAAAGTAACAAAGCATAATTTTTTTTTGTACATTGAGATCTACAAATGAAAATAAATACCACTGTATGAGTGACGTCAAGAACTCCGCAGAATAGGAGTGACATTGTGTGAGCACGCAGCTCCATTTGCCTGGGGAAGGGAAAGGAAGGTGGATAGATAAAGCTGAGGAAGATGATTCTTTCTGGTGGTGTCAAATTAAGGCTCTTACAATGTCCCGGTACTTTTCCAGTATGTAAATATGTATTCTCTCTATGAAAATACCACCGAGACCACCTGCTATTACAGATGATTGACACTCCAAGCCAGAACTAGAGATGCTTTCATGCAAACACATTTAGGGGGCATGCACTTTAAAATGGACTTTAGCTAACCTAACGAAAACAACATATAAAAAGGCCTTAACACCTTCTGCAAGGGGTCCAGACTCAAAAGACTGCAGAAAGTGGGACTTAAAAGAAAATGTGGGTAGGTTCTTTGTCTCCTAGGAAACTCTTCATTTCCGACTTGGGAACTGAGCAGGCTAGTCCCCTGCCTCACGCCCATTTCTACCCACTCCAGAGCGTTAGCGTTCCAGCAGGCAAAGATGGGACTCTGTTCTTTCTTTTGTGTGCCTGGACTTCTTGTTTCTCTCCTGGCAACAGCTTCTTCTCCCTTCATCCTCCCCGCTTTCTTCCGGGCCTGGGAACTGAGCGGCCAGGCGTTGTGTGGCTGTCCCTTTGCCCGGTTTCGGGTCCCCCTGCGCAGGCACGCATTCATTAGCACTGTTTCCCAACACCCACAGGAGCACCAGAGGCCGGGACGCCTCATAAATATTTAGAAGCTCCCACCACCTTCCAGAGAGTAGGGGGAAAAGGGTATTTAGTGTGGAGTTGGGCAGGGTAATATGCATGTGAATCAGAAGGGGGACAAAAGATGAAAGGTGTTGGAAACTCCACCAAACCCGTGATCCCCGGGGGTCATTCTGCCTGTTCCTGCCCACACTATCCCGGGCCTGCCTTCTTCCTGCGCATGAGCGGACTGAGCCTGTTTCCAAAGACAGTTGGCAAAGGATGTGTGTTCTTTGTTCTGTCCCGCACTTTATTACAGACGAATTTGCCTTGCTCTCTTCGTTGGGCTGGAGGCTGCCTTCTTCTCTGCCACCCACAAAAACGAAGCATGTAGATCTAAGGCTCTACACTAACACATAAGGCAAGAAAAAGGGAACAAAATGTGTTTTTGTCGGGGGAAACGTACACAAAACCACTCTGGATCATATACAGGACATTGACACTCATTACACCCTCAGGTTGAGTAATTCCACAGATGTTATATCGACAGATCCCAGGGTCCCAAGAGAAAGACTGCACACAAACAGCTACTCTGACACACACACACACACACACACACACACACACACACACACACACACACACTGAAGCTTTAAAGGCTCCCCCACGAAGTCAGAACTCTTAGCTCTTATTTTGGAAGGTATGGAGTGCTCAAAGTTCAAGAGAGGGAGGCTAGAAAAGTTTTCTTTCCCTTCCCAGTGAACTGTCTCCCTAGGATGACAACCATACTGTGAATTCAGGTACAGAAACGTGGATGGATTGATCAGGCTGGTTTTCACCGGGAAGAAAGGAAATGGGAGCTTCTGAAGACTCCACACTGTGGAAGGGGATTGATTTAAACAGGTGGGAATGTTGTCAAAGTCCTCAGGAAAAGCCTTGTAATGCCTTACAGTGGCTAAGACAAAACAAACGGATTACAGGTTTTATGAGCTAGCCTGCTCAATTTGGGCATGCAGTATACAGCAAGGAGAGCCTGGATAGTCAACTGGAGAACATAACTTTGGTGTTTCATATTTTGGAAATACCTGGGGTTGCAACTATGTTGCTTTAAATGAAAGCGTACAGATTAAATTTTGATCCTGTGTTAAATTATAAGGGAACATTGGAGAAAATCAGCAAAGCTTCCCAAACATTTCTAGTCTCTTTCCAGTTCTCTACTTACATTAAGAGACCATTGATAAAGTCAAGTGGGGTGGTAGCAGCATACCTTAGAAGCAGGTGGGTCTCTGAGTTGGAGGCCAGCCTGGTCTAAAGAGCTAGTTTCTGGACAGCCAGGACTACACAGAGAAACCCTGTCTGGAACACTGGTTCCCCCAGTACCCCCCCCCCCCACACACATACCCCAAACAAAAAGAAACCTTTAATAAGGCAGGAGATCATTGCAAAGGAGCATGGATGGTTGTACTGCGTGTTTAAGAGGGTCTTGTGAGAGTTCTGAAGGATGGCCTTTGTCCATGCTGTCCTCACAGGACCCGTGTCTTCCCAGCTGGCTGGGTCCAGTTAGGCAGTGGAGAACAAGAGGAAGATGGCCACTTTCAGGCTGGACTTGGAAGGGACACAAGTGCTTCAGCTCAATCCTGTTGACCGGAACTCATTGCATGGCCACACCTGTCTTTGAGGAAGTGTGAAATGGAAGCTTTGTGCCCAGGACAAAAGGGAACTAAAGCTTACTAAGGTACCACCAATCTCCACCCTCAGATATGCTGCCACAGAATTGTAGGTGACTGCTCTCCTGCTGTGACCATTCCCATAGACCATCTCAAAGCGTCTGCTGCCTCACATCAGCTCAGGTCAGCGACTTTAGGAGCTTTCCCTGTATGACCTCCTTGGTTCACTGGTGGAGTTAACTGCTTCTACTCAGTGTCCCCCCAAGCCCCCAAGCATAGGCCAGGCATGGTGGTGCACACCTTTAATCCCCAAGTACTCAAGAGGCAGAGGCAGGCAGATCTCTGTGACTTTGAGGCCAGCCTGGTCTACATAGAGAGTTTCAAGACAGCCAGAGCTATATAGAGACCCTATTTCACAGAAGCAAGCAAAAAAGACCAAAATCATATTCCCATTGAGAGGCAGCCTCCTATTCCTCAGTGCTTACCCGCTCCATCACCCTGGGAACATCTTGAAGGTACAGATTAGCCTCATCTTTAAATGTTCACACTTCCCATTGTACTTGGCCAGGCTAAGGGTAACAACTAGATGTTAGCAAGAATTACAGTAGAAACCAGTACACACTGAAGAATCATCACAGGTACACAGAGGCAGAGGGCTTTTATTTTTAAGACAGGATTGTGTGCAACCCAGGCTAGCCTTGACCTCTCTACGTAATCAAGAATGGTCCTGAACTTCTGATTCTCCTGTGCCTTCCAATAGCTGGGATTTTAGGCCTGTGCTACTGTGCCTGGTTATGTGGTTCTGGGCATAACTGTCTCTAACCCTCTCTAACACACCAAATGGATGCTGCTGGTCTTCCTATTTTGCAGCTGAGAAACATGAGGACTGCTGAGACCAGGCTCACTGCCCAAGGTCACACAGAGGACAGAGCCTTAGACCATCATGCCATTTCACCACTCAGGGTCAACATAAGTCCAGCGACACTCTATGTAAGAATAGACAGACAGCCAGAAGAGAAAAGCTCTTGGAAGATGTGCTTTTAAATTCTTAATTGAGGGTCTCCCCATGAGGAGTCTCTGAGAGGCGGGGCAGTGCCTTAGTTACATTCTATGGCTATGGCAGTAAAAACACTATGAAACAACTTTTTTTTTCTTTTTTTTATTATTATGAATAAAGAGGTCACATTTTCTATCCTTGTATATCCTTATTCAAGGTCCCTTCCCCCTCCCACCACATCAGGTCATTCTCTATTCTCCACATCTCCCCATCCCCGCTATGGGCAGGCAGTCCCAAGGTTCCGAGGTCCCAATATTGCTTAGTTCAGCCTCCATTCCTGGCAAATCCAGTTTTCTCCCTCCAACATCAAGACTGAATCAGGTGTTCCTCTAGCGGGAGCAACTTTTTTTTTTTTTTTTTTAAAGATTTATTTATTATACAGTATACAGAAGAAGAGTACCAGATGTCATCATAGATGGTTGTGAGCCACCATGTGGTTGCTGGGAATTGAACTCAGGACCTCTGGAAGAACAATCAGAGTGCTTAACCTCTGAGCCATCTCTCCGGCCCCCTGAAGCAACATTTTAGAAAAGAGTTTATTTGGGCTTACAGTTCCAGGGGGTTAGAGTCCATGATGGAAGACTGATGGTGAGCATTCAGGAGGAGCAGGAAGCTGAGGTCTCACATCGTGAATGTGAACTGACAGCAAAAAGCAGAGAAAGAGAATTGGAAATGGAGAGAGTCTTTAAAGGTTCAAAACCTCCCTCCACTGACACATCTCCAGAAAGGTCAGAGTTCTTAAGCCTCCCCAAACAGCATCATCAACTGGGGACCAAATATTCAAATGCCTGCCAGAGCCTATGGGAGATAACGCTTCCAATGCCTGTAGTGAGAAAGGACAATTTCCTAAGACATCAAGCATGAAGCACTTCTTGAGAGACATGGTGGCAAATAAAAATCAGGACATCCAAGAGAGAAAGGACATCTTGAGGGGCTGGAGGATGGGTGTCAGGGGTTGAACTCAAGCTCCCCAAGAGTAGACAAAAACCAAGGACAGAAAAGGTGCCTGGAACCTCCACCTCTACTTAAAATTGGTAAGTGTGTTTAAGAAAGATTGGAAGCAGTTGACCTAGGTCTCTGCTGAAATGTAAATGAGGGCAGCCTCTGGAAACCACTGCTGGTGAATTCGGACCCTTCAGCAGAACGTTGGGATTTTCTCAGGTTTGGTAATTTCTAAAGCTGTGACCTTTCTGTAGCAGAAATGCCTTTGTCCTTTGGCTAATTTCTGTTTGTTTTGGAGGCAGCAGGGATGAGGATGAGGTTGTGGAAGCTGAGCTAAGCACTGCAGGCAGCCTGAGAAGAGGAATTCTGGTGCAGAACTGGGGAAGTAGACCGCTGAAGTGGGATGCAGGGATGCAGGAGCTTATTGAGGGAGAAAGCAGGCCAGGTGGCAGCTGGCTGAAAGCTCCCTGGACACAGTAGATGTTTGTAGTAGACACAAGTAGTTTTCTGGAGATTACCAAATCGATGCATGCACAGAGTGCTGGCCAGTGCTGACCTCACCACAGAGAAGGCTGTCAAGATAAGCCAATGCCCTGTGAGAGTTTAGGGGTCAGAGACATTTCAGCTGAAAAGACCCAAGGTAAGCATGGGCCCTAGAATGGTTTGGACTGTGAGGTCTGGGCTCTTAGGTACTGAGTACATCAGGCCCAGGAGGAACACAATGTAAGTTTTAATTAGCAGGAGGATCCAGGCTGACCATGAACTCTAGATTTTCCCACCACTGCCTATGACATGCTGGGATCACAGAAGTGTCTCCATTTGACTCTTAAGGGCAAAGACATAGTGTCTCATCTTTAATAAACATTACTTACTTTTTTTAGTTTTTCTGAAGTTGATTAGTAATTTACTTCAATTACAATTAAGAATAAATGACAGATACAAGGACTGTTTCATAACTATACAGAAGCCAATAATTTCCTCCTTCCTCCTCCTCCTCTTCTTCTCTTCTTCTTCTCTGAAATAGATGTTGCAAATGATTTCAGACAAGTATGGAGACTGGTAGGTCTATGGAGCTGCCTTGATCTGTGGGCACAGGCAAGGACCCAGCCATGAAACACAGAGCTGAGGAGCTTCACTCTGAGCTACTGGCTGAGAAGTGATCTCTTAGTGTTTGGACCTTTGAAAAATAATCCCAACTGTTTGCAGTTTTATTTCCTGGCAAAGGAGATGTGAAGGTGCTTTGCCTGTTTCAGCCTTCATGGATGCTTTCCCTTTCTATGCAATTCCCTTTGCTATAATGTCATCCTGAGCGACTGCTGTAAAGACCAAATTTACACCACAGCATCCAATGTCACATCGAAATAAATAATAATCAAATTCAAGCAAACTCTTTATAAAATGTACTATGCAAGTTTACCTGCAGGAAGTTTGATTTACAGACAGCAAGGTATGGGGGGGTACATCTTACAGAGCTGATATGCATATGTGGTAAGAGGTCCTCTCATGTTAAATCTGCAAGTTTCATGGTTAGAGTAACTGGCCACAAATCTGATAGTCTGTCCTGGGACCTTAAGGCTGGACAGGCACTGGCACTGGGACCCCATGATGACACAGGGAGCAGGACACACTTGAGAGCCAGGAAAACCCAAGAGGGTGGCTTGGAATGGAGTGAAGATATGTACCTTACTAAATAAACTTGTACTATTATTAGGATTTTGCTGTGAGGAAATCTGGTATGAAACAGGTCATTTAAGTTTTGTGTTGTGGCCTACAGTGTTGCCTTTTCTTATTGCGTAAGTGCTGTATAAGGGTTACAGTAAATCACTTCTGTAGAAATAAGGCTAGAGAGGAAAGTTCTCAGTAAGTCCCTTATGATGTCAGGGTTGCAGTTAGAACAGACTGGATGGTGTCCCAGGTGTCTATTGATAGTGTGGCCCTCCTGGTGAATAAAACAGGATTCCAATGTAAATTGTGTTCAACATTAGAGCTGCAGTGGGGTGTGTGATTCCTTGGGAAGCCAGACTCATGAGATCCAAGTCTTTGAGAGCCTTTCTTTTTCTTTTAAGTACCTTGGTTTTATTGTGCAGACTTTCATTTTGGAATGATGCCTTTGACTTCAGTGGTAAATTCTTTTTGCAGGTCATATGTCCTAGAGGGTGAACGGTAGTGATGGTGGCATGTAGCTGAGCAATGGAATGTGTAACGTCAGGGGCTAGGGGTCCGCTTGGAGATATGAAGAGCTCTTCAGGGGACATTGAAAGGACCTGCAGTGAGCCATATGCCCTGTAAGGACATGAGTTAGCAGAAGCCACCGTGACTACATGTTCATCTCTCTTCTTTTCTCACACTAAGATGTTTACATTCCTCAAAGCAAGAGAGAGTGCTATTCTTCCTCATAGTATCTGATTAAAAAAAAAAAAAAAAAAAAAAAAAAAAAAAAAAAAAAAAAAAAAAAAAAAAAAAAAAAAAAAAAAAAAAAAAAAAAAAAAAAAGGGCTATGGCTCTTGCTGACCAATGTCTGGTGAGAAGGAGACAGAATGTTGCTGAGTGTGCAGGTAAGGGCTGTGGCACTCTCCTGCAGTTGGACTGTGATACCCAGGGACTCTAAGATTGGCTTAGGACAGTCCATAGCTGGCTTTCATCCCTTCCCTACTGGGAACTGAACCTAGGGTCTGCACACTACTGAGGTGCATTATTAGAATGGGATCTCAATTTCTTACCTGGCCTTAAACTTCCTCTGGAGCCCAGATGGGCCTTGAACTCTTGATCCTCCCGTCTCGGGAATCACGAGCCTGAGCCAGCATGCCCAGTGGCTCTATTTCACCTATGAGTCCCGTTATCAGGCCTTGGGTCACTGGAGTAAGTACTACAGTGATATCTACACTGTGGTGTGGTGAGTCCCAGCACAGCTAAGAGGATGGCAGTTGTCTGCTTACCTCCTGAGCTCTCTAGAAGATCTGATCTTTTACATTCCTCTAGGAACTGGTCAGGTGCTTCCAGGGCAGTGGTGGGGGTGTGGAGGCCTCTGCCTGGCTACTGTGGATCGCTTCTCTGGTCTGGTAGTGCAGTTAAGGAACTGTCTTTTGAGAAGCTGTTGCTTTGGCTAGTACGCCAGCTGGGGTCCAGGGTCCTTCCCACCAGGCTGTGGCCCTTTTACCTTTTGCATCAGTGGTAGGAAGTAGCTTATGCACTTGGAGGCCACAGGAAAATGATGGCTGTGTATTTCAAGCTGTGTGAATAAAATGTCTATGCATTTAAGAGATATTTACAAATACTTCAAAACATACACATGCCGACCAATATAAGCTTATACAGGTCCCTTTCGATGTACAAAATGCTAGTAATTATTAAAAATTTAGTGTGTGGTAGTTAATCTTGTTACCTTGATTGAGTTTAGAATGTCCTATGGAACATACTTCTGTGTCTGTCAGTGAGAAAATTTCTATATTGAGTACGTGACAAGAAAATGTATGTGACACATTTTGTTGGCCTGGGCTCTCAGACTGACTGAATAAAAAGGAGAAAGGCAGCTGAGTACAGGCAATCTCTCTCTGCTTCCTGACGGTGGACACTGGGACCAGCAGCCTCACCCCTCGGCTGCTGTGACTGTGTACTCTCAAACTGTAAGCCCAAAGAAACCTTTAGAGGTGCTTTTTGTCATCTATTTTAAGCAGCAATGGGAAAGCTAACACAGGCATTTAGTAGGGTTTTTAGGGCCCATGCTCTCATGGAACCTCAACATATTTATGTTGCCATTTTCACACATCAGTTTGGGTTTGAACCTGGGCCTGCCTCTGGGGCTTCTTTGGACCCTTTGACTGGATGACACACTCACTTCCTGGGAAGAACTTTTCATAACTTTTGCCTTATGGATCAGGGCTTAAAGATGGCAATGCACCCACATCACCCGGGGCAAGCAGTGCTGAAGACTTGGCAAATGGAGAAGCTGTGGGTTTCAGTGTTATCGCCCAGTATAGAGCGAGGCATGCACCAGGAGAGCTCAAACATGGAAGTCCTCCTTACCTGTGTGCTTACTCCTGAGCGGCTGTGACTTGGCAGCTGCCTCTCACTGTTTCAGACTTAGTGTCTGCGCCCTGCCCCCAGCTGGAAGAGTGTCAGAGTCTGGCTAGGGCCAATACTCTTCATGAAGCTAGGCATTGGCCCAGCTGCAGTGTTGAAACCTGGTCAGCTGAGGGAGAAGAGAAAGTCAAGTCTAGCCATTGGGCCATAGAGGTCAAGAACCTGGCACAGGGAAAGGTCTGCTGTCGGTGCCTGCCTACCAGTGGCCTAGCAGTTCCGAGGGGAAGCAGAGGCTGTGGCTTTTTGCTGGCACACCAGCTGATGACAGTTACAAGGCTGTCTGTAACTCCTCGATCCTCTTTCTCTCCCCTCATCTCACAATTGAGTAGCTTCTTTCCCTGGTCCCCACCCCACAGTTGTTCCACCCCAGGACAGCTGTGTCTGGACACACACTCCTCCCGCATGGGTGCCAGCCTCCCCAGCCCACTCTCTGCCAGTTTGAGCTCGCAGTTTCTCACTGCTACTTAATTCCAGACACACACTATAAATATAGGGTACACGCTGTGGAACTGTTAGACAAAAAGTGTTACTCACTTTCCCATGCTGCTTTTTCTTTTCATGTAAAAACAATGCTATCTGTGGCTGTTCGGAAAAACACAGTGCAATTAGCGATAATTATTCGAGTTGGTGGCCCTTAAAGTCTACTTATGTAACGGTGCGTATTTGATGATTGACCTGGACAGGATGATTAGGAAACAGTAGATGCTGGCATCATCAGTGTAGCTCAGCAGAGGGATGAAGGCTGCTAAGGCAGGGCTGCAGGCTGCTGCTGAACACATATGATGTGGTGGTTAAGTAGCACTTTAATTCTAGCAATGGTCCAGTCCTACAAGTATTAGCCTGAGAGAAGCCGAGGACAATGCTGAAGGTTTGGGCATTGCACTGGAATAGGGTAAGGGCCCTTCGTTAGCCTTCTTCCTAAGTTGGGATATGTTCCTAAAGAATCTGCTCATACTTTTGACAAAATCTTATCTACTTTCACTGTAATTTGTAAAACCTAGTAAACACACCTTTAATGGATACACAAACAAAATACTTTCCCAAGTATGTAGAGGCTGATATGGAGAGGTAATACTACAAGTGTTTTTAAAGAATGTTAGGATGAGCATGTCCCCAGCACTGGAAGGCAGATTCTAAGAAGGCTGCAGGGTTACAGGAAGAGCCTCGGGGAAGGAACCAGGAGAAGGGATATGCTGCCTGGCTGCAGGGTCACAGGGAGAGCCTGGGGGCACAGGAAGAAGGGATAAACTGCAATGGCTCAGCCTGTAGCAAAAAACTTAGTGAAATCTTTCAAAATTCAGCAGTAGAGTTGTAATGAGTTCAAGGTCAGCTTGGGTTAGGCAGCCTTGGCTAGACCCTACCTCAAAATCAAAGAAAGCAGCATCATTTCAAATTGACAAAGTGGTACAAATTATTAGGACTGTGAATAACTGCTTCTAATCTTATATTCAAATACATAATAGTGAGAGCTGGGAAGATGGTGGAAAACCCTGGCTGCTCTTAGAGACCTGGTGGTTCCCAGCATCCACATGACATCTCACAACCATCAAACACATAGTAAAGGGAAAGTAACATGGACATAACATCACTGTACACCAGCTCTCTTTTAATGTTGAAATTAGAGGGAAGTTATCTCTGAGCTGGTACAAATTTAGGGGGAGCACACATGTTTCTTATGAAGAGATATCTCTTATGCTCCAGAGAATCATTGAATCAGGCCAGGGATGGGATACACACTTGTCATCCCAGCATTTGGGAGTCAGGACAGGAAGATTGCCAGTGTGTGTCCTCTTGGGAAGACCAAGGCCAGACTGAGCTAATGAAATTGTTTCCAAAAGGGGATGAGGTGGAAAGACAGTGTGGGAAAAGAGCCTGCCCTGTAAGCCCTATAACCTAAGTTGGTTCCTAGAATCCTGATTTAAAAAAAAAAAAAAAAAAAAAAGCTGGATATTGTAGTTCACATCTGTAAATCTCAGGACTTCTACCATCAGATAGAAGGTGGGAAGAGTGGTGCACAAGCTTGTGAGCTATTCTGGAGAACTGTGCGTGCGTGAGTGTGTGAGTGTGTGTGTGTGTGTGAGACCTTGCCTCAACAAAGTAGATGATGAGTCTCCCTAAAGCTACCTCTGACCTCCACACACAGTACACAAGTGCACTACTCTTCCTCCCCCAATACAAAGATTTGGGGGTGCAGATATAACAATTGATCCCCAGCCCTGAAGATCCCTGCAAATACTGTTCACATGGAGCCAACTCAGACCTTCTATTTCCCCGCAGTGCCGGCAGAGAAACCTCTCCCAGAAGCAGCTTCCCCACTGCCTTCACTTCAAGTTTCTCTACATACTCTTGTCTTTCTTCTACTCAGAGTAGCTGCTGGAAGTAGCTACCAGTGAGGGGAACAAGAGAATGAGAGGAGCAGAGCTCAGCTCCCACTGAGGGCTGAGGGGCGTACTCCAGCTGCTGCAGTAATGCCTTCAGGAAAGGTCTCACGTCTCACTGTTACCAAGTTATGCTATAAAGTTATAATGTGTTGGGTGGGAGATTAGTTTTTGGAAAATGTAAAAAAAAATAAGGCTTCCAGTTTTAAGTATTACACCTCTAAGGGAAATGAAAACAAATATTTTTAAAAGATTTTGGAGTACAAAATTGGACACCTAAAATTTTTTTTGTATGTGATTCTAGGGATGGGTAGGGATGGGACTCAAGACTTCCTGCTTGGTAGGCAAGCTGCTCTGCTTCTGGTCCTCAGCCTGGCAGCCAGAGGATTTAAATGCATCTCTTCTGTCATTGGTTATATGGCTACCACACATAGACTAAACAACAGGAACTTGCTCTTCTCATGAAGACTCTGCAGAACCAGAAATGTTTGAACTTGAAAATGCTTTAGAGTTCCTGCAGCCCAGCCTTCAGATACATGAAGCTACTTGTTTAGGCTTCATTAGGAAAGGACCCCTAAGGACTTTTCATACACTCAGAGAGGGGAGTAGTTAAATACTTATTGTCAAAAATTTTGTACATGTATACAATGTATCTTGATCCCACCCCACCATTACATTCTCTACTGACTCCCTGCACATGTCCCCTCTTTTTTAAATAACTCATCAAGTGCAGTCATCGCTGCCTGCATTCTCATGTGTGGAGCTATGAAATGCATCATGGGCAACCAAACTTGACTCTCCTTTTCCTGGCAGCACTAGCAGACTAATTTCCTTTGTGCAACACCAACACTATTAGATACGAGAGCTTAATGAGTGAAAGATCTCACGCCACAGAGAGAATAAAATACTGAAAAAAGAGACTATGGCACCTGGGCATCTGGATTTACCTTATGGAAGGGCTAGCAGATTTGACTCTCTCTGACCTTCTGGGAACTCAGATTAGAAGTCACTTATGCCAAAATTATCAGAAAAATATACTCAGTTTCTAAGTTGTAGTAAGAACAATGGCATCTGATTAAATGTCTGGGGATGACATGAGTAGTTATATCCTTTGCTTATAAAGTGTTTACCTACATTAGCTGTTTAAAATTAACACACTGTGAACCAAATGGTATCTATCAAACATGCTAAAATAACCAAATCACTGACTTGTTCTGAGGAACCTAGATCCTGAAGAGAAAAAAACAACATGAAATTAGCCAATCCAAAGAAGCACTACTGAAATTAATGCTGTGAGTCAGTATGAAAGCTGATCAAAACAGAGTGCATCTGAAGCTCATTCTCACAGTCCTATAATTAACAGTTATTTTTTTACTTGGAGATCTGTTTAAACATGGAATGAAGGTCGAATTACATGGCACGAGGGCCTGCATCCTGGCTCTGAGTGTTTTTACCTCTACAGTTTCATTTGGGGTCAAATGAGCAGACATCCTACACGACCAGTTAATGTTTAACTGCTGGGCAGGGGCTGAAGCTTGGTGCTGGCGACACATCTGGAAGGAACACATTTGTGGTCTAAAGGCAGCACAATTATACGATAGCAGCCAAGGGCTTCCCATCTGAAGAGACACAAACATGCCTCAGTGAAAAGAAGCTGTGCTACTATTGGATTTCTTGTATAAAAAAAAAGACCAACAGAACCACCTGCCTAACTCAAACTCCCCTCAATAACAAAACCAACTTTCAAGGCCCTAATCTACAATCTGACAATTGAAGTTGACTAGATCATTTTCGATGTTTCAAATATTATCTAATAAACCACATTACAGTTAAAGATACTCAAAAGTTCTGTAGAGTCAGTTATATAACCATACCTAGATTTTCCCATTCCCTTTTATGAAAATTTAAATTATTTTTTAAAGAATATTGAAATCAAGAGCCATCAAACATTGCAATACTTTTTAGTTCTTGTAAAAAAACCATGGTGATAAAGACAGAAGTGCTTAGATACTGTAAGTTTTTATTTTAAATGTCAAGAAATACAGTAAGCTAGTAGAGCAAACGAAATTAAGAGAGCAGAAAGTACATTTCCACTACTGGCAAATGAGAGTGTTAGCATGAAGAGGCAATTTTATCATCAATAGAGTAGGTGACATGCTTTCTCACTGAAATAGCCATTCAAAGGATCTTCACATATCTGTGTATACAATCTTCATGTATGTTTATCCTGGTCATTTTGAATATTGTATTAAGATATGTTTGTAATAAGAGAACTGAAGGATCTGTAATTGTTAAAATTATAAGGTACATATCCCAACAAACTTTGTCGTCTACACTGTGCTCACATTTTGGGTGATAAATATTACAAGATTCCACAATGTGCACAACCAAGAGTGTAAGACAGAAAGAGGGATCCTTTGGATGGATACCTGGAAAAGGTCAGTGACTCCAAAGACAGCATATGTACTTGTATGGCACTGCACTAGCCTTCAAATTGTTTTTAGGCAGCCAACCAGCTCATCTCTCCAACATATTGGGTTAGCATGGAAAGAAATAAGCTAGGTAAGAATTTGGACCTCTGGTATACAACAAACACCTGATACTCCTCTTTGAACATGCTTGTCGTGGAAGACAGCAAATATGTGCTGTTGTGGGAGTTAGGAATTCTTAAAAGAAGAGTCTTTACCCTGATGCCAAACAACCTGACCCACAAATCTGACAGAAATTGACAATTTAACAAAAGGTGGCAGTGGCATGAGAACCATAGTGGGAAGACTCCCAAGGGTGAACACCAACCCCAGAGCCGCACAGATGCCATGCAGGTATAGAGGTCAAGATGGATTCTGGAGAGACTAGAACCTGTGAAGTGAGGCTGACCAGCAACATGCGGGGAGCAGATCCCTTGGGGCCTGGCAGGTCATGGCAAATTCTTTGGATATTCTTTTCCTTTTGTGTGAAATCAGAGCAAACGAAGTAGGAGAGAGATCCACATGTACTTTACTCTGCACTCCATAGAAGCTATTTCCAACGATGGGCCCACCAAGAATTAATTCATGGGGAATGAAGATGCCTGACAGTGTTATTTTTGTTTCAGCTACATTATAAAGGTGGTTAAACCTATGGGTCAAAAATGATGGAATGCTGTCATGGGTTCAATGGACTGGACAGGGTTGGTAAAATAGGGACAGCACTCTGGAATAAATATAATTGGACTGAACAGCAGACAGGACTCATTAGCTCTAGTGTTGTGTAAACATATAGTTTACCTCTTCCTCTTCGGGGCTTCCTCTTATGTAAATGGAGATGGCAGTATTACCGAAGACACAGGACTGCTCTGATTGAACTGCAGAGGTACAGCACTTAGCACAGGGCCCAGAAAGCTCAGTAAACCAGTATAGAGAGGGGACTCTGTCTTGCACAAGCAAAGCCAATGAAGAATATAGAAACAAAATATTTTTAAATAATATACAAGATAGAAACTTCTTATTTTTTTAGGTTCTGAAGAAACATAGTCAGAAAAAGAAACAGCTGTTTGATCAAACTGCTATTATCATGCCTTTACATAATTTATTTTAAAAGATAAGTAAGGTGTATATTCTATAGTACTAAGAAATACTATAGCTGTCTTAGAAAGTTCAAACTATTTGACTTATGTTTTTAACTTTGTCTGTCAAGGAAACTTCATTTGCTTTATCAAAGTCACTTAATTAAAAACAAACAAAAAACCCCCCTTAAATTGTCGTCTTTAAATGAAATTGCCAGAAGCTACTGGCCATGAAACAGTATTTAAAATTGCTTTAAACACACTTGGCACTACACAATCTCTTTAGAATTTGTGTAAAGCAAAGTTAAAAAAAATAAGGAAAAAAAACCCAACAACCCTACTTACGTTCACATTTTAAAACAGTGACATGATTCACAGAAAATCACAGCCAGGGACAACTCTCAAAACGGTTAATTTGATAATCTTGTCTACATTTTAATGGAGCACGTTATAAAGAACTTGCAACAAAACACGAAATGATGCAGACTTAATGACTGACAGCTTCTATAAATCACAGGAGTTCACTGCTGCAATTCAGAACATTGTTTCGCAAACACAAATGTGAACGGCAGAACTCCGTCATACTGCATAGAAAGCCCTTTTCTGGCGCACTGCATTTTTCCCCCCCAAGTACGTAGGAATAGATGTTGACTACTTCTGTTTTCTGAACGCGTGCTCCTCACGCAGGCTCCCTTCTGCATCTCCGCCACCACTGACCCCCATCGGGTCCCCGCTCCTCTCCCAACATAACCAGCCGTGAGGATAACGGAACGCGCGTCACGCCGCGTGGAGCGGAGTCCGCCCGCACCCCCCGTAGGTGCGCACGCGTGTGTCCCGTCTCCTCCCACGCTCCGGGGGCCGCCTCGCAGTACCCAGCGAGGCCCGTGGCACTCCAGGAGTCCCGCAGAGGATGAGACTGCGGCGCGGTCACCCACGCTAGCTCGGTCCGCCGCCCACCAGCATCACGAGCGGGATCCCGACTCGCCCGCGTTCGGTCCGACGGCCAGGTTCCCCCCGCCCGCTCCGCCAAGGTGGGCTCCATGCCAGAACGGTTCCGCCCCGCTCCTCCGTCCCGAGGCTATTACAACCCCCCCAAAAACCCACCCCGAACCCC